>JAYMSW010003147.1:0-12639 GCA_036897725.1 Erodium texanum | reverse complement strand
TCCCATTCGGGGATACAATTTGAAGGGGTTTCTCACCATGTAATGTATATAGAGGGATATAGGAATTTTCACTGTATGAGTTTAGTACCTTAGAAATATCCTCATCACTCTCCAATATAATGACATAGGGCCTTGCTTCGGGTACCAACCAATACACAGTAATGTTTCCCTCACAACCTAGTCTCGCAAATTCACACAGGAATCTAAACACAAAGCATTCATCCTCATGGATTGATTCAAAAGAAACATTGCCCTCTACATATATCTCACTATTCTCCAGAAAATACCCCCCATAGTGAAATTCGAAAACCCTATAAGTGCCTTCAGTTGCTTGCTGTTGTTAACAAAGAAGAAAGATCCAAATATTTCAAATTTCAGACCCACAAAAAAGGACCCTATAAGCAAACTCTAACCATCTGAAATCCGAGTATTATTTACAGAATACAAGGAAAAAAGGAAAATGACTTACAAATCGATGTGGGGTTCCGTCTCCGCTTGATTCATCACTGCTATACAAGGACTCACTCATCTCCTTCACTTGGGTCTACAACTTCTCTTTCAGGTTAGTCGATTCAGCTCGATTCGAGCTCCTAGCGAAGTCGTGTTCTTCCTCTAGGTATTAGAGAGAGATTTAGGTCTGAATCGATTTGGGAATATGAGAATTTAGTGAAGAATACGAAACATCCTCATATACTTATGTCCGTTTGTCTTAAACAAGGGCATTTTAGTCTTTCCAACTTAGTCTGTCATGATTTCCAGCATTCCGTTAATTTTGATACACTTTGATAGTTTAGGTACCGCTCAAAGCGATAACTAGTATTGAGGTATCCATCTCAAATCCAAGTATAGGTTAAAGTACTTGAGTGTAATTAAGCCTAGTTTTTTGAAATTTACCAAAGTGTTCATAGAGTGACATGTGAGTAGTTACTACTAAAAGTGAAGGACAAAACTGTAATGAATGGTTAGGAATGATGGAATTTGTAATTTAAAACAAATCAATAATTAAATTAAAACATTACCAGGGGAGAAAATAACATTTTGTTATGTAATGCAAAGGCAGTTAGACATTTCACATGAAATTTAGCCATGCTCCTAACAGATGAAGCAAAAACAAATTTCATTGGAGGACATCCACATACAGTAGGTTTTAAACGTAAGTTCTTGTAATTAACCCTTTTTTATACAAACTTAAATTAGATGCATCCAAGCACCAAACAAAACCACTATAATAATCATGGATTGAACAGTGCTTCAAAATAGATTGTGTACTTTTTAGTATAATGAAGTCGTAAACTTGTTATTTAGAAAGACAATTTTGCGATTAAAAATAGCTTTGCCTTGTGGCTTTTCTAGGAGGCCAGCTTGAAGTTTGGCCAACAAACACATGGCTACAACCAGCAATTATGTGAGATTAAGAAAATAGAACATTTACAGGAACACAACCTACAATACCTTGAGAATGGTAACAAAGTATCACCTCTCAAGCAAGAATACTTGTGCAAACAATATTTTGTAATTCACTCAAGCAACACAGATACCTTCCTTATCACATTCACAATTCTTTTCTTTTCCTCTGTTTGGCAAGCATTTTACACAAACTAATGATGAATTAGGTACAAAAATACATTTTTCCAGCCTGTTCACAGCAGAACACAATCATACCATTCACCGACCATTTCGAAAGAAGTTGAGATCCCACCGGCGCATTAGGCCATCCATTATATGGTTTGTCGGGCTTTTTTCAACTGTCAATGTGGCTCTTGTATTGCTTGACATGTCCCCGTCCGAGGAACCATGGACACTTGTTGAAGTATCTTCACGGATATTGGTCACTGTATTAACTACTTCCTCGGAAGACGGAGTTGCAAGCCCAGTGGAAGAAGCATTCGTATCGGGAGAAGGATGTTCCAATGCCAAACTGTGCCCATTGCTTAGTGAAGTGTTGATAGATTCTGTCATCGACCTGTTGTGCTCTGTAGCAAGAGAAGCGTTATTTTCCTCTTGTTTTGATGACTCCAAGGAGCTGGTGTGAACAGCTGGTTGTTCTTCTGCAGGAGGGTGTCTCACCTCCAACTCTTTCAATGATTCAATAACTGCTTCCATGAACATCTGACAACATGTGAAAACTGCATCAGTAACAAGTCTATTGAGTGGTCAGCCAATGTATTATTTAGGCACGAGATTTTGACTCACCCTTTCTTCTTCCTCCACATCGCACGGAAATCCTGCCAAGTCATCAAGTGCATATTCTACATATTCATCATCATCCATTGTGGTTGGAACATGTGGGCTATGCGGGCGTCCATTAGAAAATTCAAAGCTAATCATATTGGATGATGACGGACAACAATCATCACCTTCTTCACCCTGCAACAAAACGCACACAAAACCTTTTAAATTTTCAAACAGATCTTCAGTAATAGCTTTAAGTAAATAGGAATTAGTAATCCAAAGAATTTCATCATAATACAAGTAGCAGGACACAACCACCAACATCTGAAAATTAATAACCAAGATATCCTCAAAGAACAGAATGGTAAGAAAAGGAGAGTACCAGATCGAGTTATATCACACAACCTCTACGAGGGCTATTGTACTAACCTCTAGAAAGGAGCTTGTCCACGGGTTATTACACAACCATATATATATATATCAAAGGGTATTACATTTACACCTACACATATCGAAGAGTTATAACACCCACTCATTTCGAAATTGCATCACACAATTATATACAAAAAGGTTGCCAAATCTTGAAGGATCGGCATGCCTGTGAAAATCAAAAGAGTTCTCATACCCAGTCCCATTATCTTCCTCTAAGAGACTAGTTGGCAGTCAACCATCCACGCAACAAGCTTCCATGTGAGGGGTAGTATTGGAAAATATCGATAATAATTGTTTTCATTTTGCATTCATTACAACCAACCAAAGTATGAGGCATGACCTAGCAACAGGCATCCATGATGGATGAGAACAAACTATGAGCACGTGTATGTCATCTAGGAAGCAGCGACCTTGATGGATCAAGATGAGCCAAAGAGTTGCCACCCAAGAGGGAGCGACAATGATCAATCACGACAAACCAAGAGTGACCAACTAAAAAGAAGCAACCTTGATCAGTCACGTATATTCCAAGAGTGGGACATCTGTTGGGAATGTTGGTTGTGAAGTATATGAATCCCACATTAAAACCATTGAATAGACTAGTTCACTCCACTAGAAAAGCATCATTTGTACGGATTATAGTTGGCAAGTTGGGCATATGTCCATAACATTCCCACATGCCCTAATTTGAAGGGGAGTATTGAATTATTATTGCTTCCCAGTATACATGGAAGTTATGTATACACATGAAGAAGAGGAACATTAAAGTCAGTTTAGGATATTTCCTATTCCGGTAACTAGTAAGAAAATTATTCCTAAATTTCACTGCATTACATATTTTCTAGTATTACGACTTCTCTTTCATCTCATATTCCTCATGTAGCCAAACTCTGTATAACAGACTTCCTATTGTATATCAATCCCGAACTATGAATCAATAAATTAAACTTCACAAAGGAAATTTGAGAGGTAGGATATGCTTTTCTTGGGAACAGGAAAATTCTAAGACTTCAATATTTAGCATTATTTCTTACGTTATTTACTGTTACGGGAAAAAAAAAATTATTAGTGCCCCTCTCATTAAAAAAGCTGACTCCACCACTGACTCCTACTAGCAGCCACTTCCCCTGTTGTAGAATGGTCCTGTTTATTTATTCTAAACTTCACCAAACATCCCTTTTAAAGCTTCGTCCTTTCCTAATGTTTTTTAACCTACAGAGTTTCCTCTCTTATAATCTTATTGTTTTAATGCAGAACAAGTCTTCTATCTCTACCTTATTTTCTTCAAAGGATATTAAATCTGAGCCTTAGTAGCATTTTCAGGTCTCGTGGCTGGCATGTCATTTAGGTCTGTGTTTGGATAATGACAATTGGGCATATATTTTCTAGGTGATTGACTGTATGAAATTGCAGATACACTAACCTTTTCTGCTATAATGTGATAATGCTTCATAACCACCGGTTAGTTTGTTCTCATTGTTAAAAACACATATAGAAAGTTACAGTTGTTTACATTTTATGGAATATTTTCTTTTATGTAAACGGAATAACAGAGGGGAGAAAAACCAGGACTCAAAACAAAAGAAATGACAAGCAAATACCTCCACCTTTGATTGATCGTTCGTAGGAGGGGCTGCAGAAGGGACCTGAGCATAGTAAAAGCAACAGTGAATAAGGATAAATGTCAAGAGAATAATCAGAACTTCAGTTAGGGTTTAGACATCTTAATTCCTAACACCTATTTCTAAGGTTTAGTGAGATAAACTACTGTGTAAACCACTACTGAGCAATGTAAGGGAAACTAAACATTATTGTTTTTACTTTCCCCTCATGTCTTGTGCATGGAAAGAGATTATGTGGTGTCCTTTCATGTAATTTCATACCTATGCACAACTGTGCAGCTATTTTGATACATAAAAGCCAAAGCATAACACACTTAACGACAATTCCTTGAACCCGCTACAAATAAATGATGTCATATATTATGTTCCATTTTAAAATTTGATAAGCCAAACACTGACCTCTGTACGACTCATAGGTCTCTTGGAACGAACTTGTTTAATAGCATCCACTGTACTAGTGCTGCTGGTCTCTGGTCCTGCAACAAATAATCAACGTACAGAAGAAGAGGGCTTCAAAATATAGGATCTCAACAATCTGACACAGCATCAGAGTTATACCTTTCAATGCCGTTGAAGAGGCTAGATCATGACCTACTTCAAGCACAGGGTTCCAACTACCCTGAACGTATAACAGTAAGCCATGAAAAAGGATTCTTGATATGAATCTAGAAGTTTCAACAATATCCAGACCTTCAGCCAGAAGCATTACCTTACCAATGTAATCATACATTGTGTCAAAGAACGTTCCTCCCACCTCATCATCTGGAGGTTGCAATACATTATGGAAAAATATATTTATAGAATCGAAGTAAAACTGTGGACGCGGAGAGTTATGATCTCCTTCAAACTTGATGATATTTTTGTCTCCCTGCAAAAACGATGTGTTAAGATTTACGACGAGAAGACCAAGGTATAAGTATAATGGCCTGAAAACAGATGGAACAAATCAAAATGGAAGGAAAGCTTTGATCATTTCGCACGCCATTGACCAATTGAAAAACAGAACCTATGTGAGTGAGTCAGCATCAAATTTCTGTTAAAAGTTTATAATTCCTGTTAGAATTAAATTCATATTACTAGTTTGTTACCTATTACTCGTCTATTTCTCTTTCCTTGATCATTTCCTGGTTAGTGTAGAACTATTCCCTATATAAAAAGATCATTAGTTGTAGTTCGTAACCAATTCAGAATCAATAAGATTTCTATAGTTTAAGAATTCAACATCTTACCTATGGAAATTTTGGATAACTTTTTCTCTGTTCCGAGTGGTTGTCATTTTTTAGAAATTAAAAAAAAAACATTTTTACTATTATTATATACGCCTGAATCTATTTCAACTATACATGCTTGAAGAGACATATTGGCCTTTTTCATGTCCAAACTATTTGAGGAATTCATGTATGGTGATGATTAATTCTCAACAGTAGTAGGATATTCTTGATATAGAGTTTTGGGATAAAAAAAAATTAAGAAACAGATCCAAAATGTCTATATCAAGACCATGAAGAATTCAGAGGTTGAAAATACAACTGAATACAAAATCCAGCTTCCAATGCAGGTTGAATGAACTCGTCAACAGTATCAATTTATACATGGGGCTCATCCTTGACTTCTATCAAATTGTTTTTGTATTGCATCATGGCCATTTAGCACAAATGGCTAGATGTACCTCTTCAACTGGCCTTATTTATCTTATTCCAGTAACATGGTATTTATGCTTATGACAGTTATCAACATAACTTTTTTACAAAAGAGAAACTGAAATTTGTATAACAATGATCGTGTTAACGCCAGGCAATATGTTCCCCTCTTTTAATCTAGTTTCTCTTCTTTTTGCAATGTTAAACTTACTTCAATCCCAAAGCTTAAGCTATTAGGTAAACTGGTAGAGGTTTTAATGTAGGGCCGGCTCTTAGTAGTTTTGCTTCATCTTGCACCCTCTAGTCAGCATATAGCTTTAAGGCCAGGGGTCGAAACCACCAAAGTAAAATATATCTTACTTCAGTTTTTACCAGGGGTTGTAACCACCAAGTAAAATATATCTTACTTCAGTTTTTACCCCAGATTTTCAGTTTTGCTTTTTAAAGCGTAGAGAGCGTGAAGCATCACGATAAACTCAACATCGAATATGAGTACAGGCTAATACACAATCCCCAGATTCAGTATCAGTTTGAAAGAAACTTACCATATATGATGCAAATATCCGGTCTGAATGATGCGGGCGTATAAAGTCGTCTTCATCAGCATGCCCAAACAATGCAGGAACGAAGCACGACTTGGCCACCTACATTAAGCAAAACATATAAACATAAAAGAGTGAAAGAATGTAATAACACATTTCATCATCCTGATCCTCAAAAATAAAACTCACCTTATTTGTTTCGTAATTATTTATTTTCTATGTTTTGTTCATACATACACATTAAGATGACTATCAGTAAGAAGTCCATAAATTTTAACGAAATTTTCAAGAGAGGGAGCCAATAGAATTACTGCCAGCTGGGTGTGAAGGGCAAAGAGGGACCATTCAAGTATCAAGCACATCTATGGGTAATGGGATGTAGGGAAGGATTTTTCCAATGTATCACTGCTGTGCCCAATGGGATTCATGGAGAGTGGAAAAAGTGCATAACAAATCTTTCCGACAACATCCCGTTTCGGGGACTTACATAGTCATGTGGTTATAACTGGAATTTTTAGGTGTTTCCAAATAAAGGTGTTTTTACCATTACTTGGAGAAACACCTTAATATAGCATATGCCAAGCAAGAAAATTTCAACATCTGAAATGAAATGAAATGCTAGCAGTCTATAAGATGCAATTCCCATGCCAGACATGGCTTGACAATGTTCTTCCCTTCATAAAAAACATAATGATGAGCACCCTTTGAAAGGTCTAACATGCACCAAGAATGAATGGGAAGTAAATAAGAACATAAGACTTAGAGCACCCGGACACCTTATGCTGATTTGTAAGTCAATATAACTAACAAAAGTATATTTAAATTCCCAAAAAGACTGCATCCAGGCCATCCATCTTTAGAACCTACGCCTAGGGACCTATTTGTGTCCCTTACAAAATCCAAAAGCAAGAGATTCAGTCATGGGGGTTCAAGGAATTTATAATGGTCCAACACTAGTAATACAATACACAATGTGAAAGTGGCTAAACATGAGTACACCATACATGTTTGAGAAAGAATTTAAAAGACTATGGTATTAGATTGGCGACTTCATGTAAGCCAGATTATCAATGGAACTCTTCAGCAGCTAAGATCTTAAAAGTATCACTGTACGTAACATAATAATATCAAATAGATCAGTTCTTACTATAAAACTTATCAGCTGTAGATAGGTATTATACCAACCAAGTACACATGTTCGATAATTGCAAACTGTGGATCTAAAAATCATATTTGTTAATCAAGATGGCTCATATAATTTTGGACAGAAAATATGATACAACGATAAGTCATGGTTAGATAAGGTCAAGCCTACAGTAGAGAAGACAAAATGTCTCTTATCAAGTAAACAACTACAAAACCAGATAAAGAAAAGTATCAAGGCATGTAACCTGAAACTTAATTTGACAAGATATATGAATAATTCATGAAAGAAAAAAGAAAAAAACAGAGAATTTACCAAGTTCTCTAGCCAAAATAATCAGCAAAATATACAATAACCCGAGAGAGATATAAATGAAAATGGATTCAAACCTTAATTGTGTTCAATTCAGTGATATCAAATCCTGCCTTCTTTTGGATAGATCGTTTCATATATTGAATTGCGAGCTTTACCTGAAATTAGAAAAATCAAGTTAAGGGCAAGGGACAAGAATGATCCAATTTCAAGTACATGATTAATTTTCTGACTTAATATCATTACATTTACAACAGTGGTTAATAAGTATTTACATACCTCAATCATCAATTAAATTATCAGACTGCAAATTGAACACTAAAACAAACCCTCCAATAAGCACAAAATAACCCACTCCAACTCCTAAACAAAATGCAAAACAAACACCAACTGTATATTTATCAATTCTCATCCCAGTCAGCAATCCTTCCTCAAATTGGCCCACAGATTAGCAGGTGTGGAATAAAAAAAATGACCAGTCTTCTGCTGATGCAGCATCAAACTGGTTTGAAAGAAGCCCCCAATGAAAAATTCAACGCTCTGTTTGATCAAACAAAAAAGAAAACACCCTAAGTTTAGTACACAAAAAAAAAAATAGTCTCCTTGCTCTTCCTCGTCCCCTTCTAATTCTTCTTCAGCTTCTTCCCAAAAAATAATAATTTAATAACTCAAATTTGATAAAATAATCAAAAGACCAAAACAATGTCATTTTAGCCTTTTGCTCTACTTGGTGCCACATCTGCAATAATTATGTATTTATTTCTTATTACATACCAACCAAACTAAAAGCCAAGTTAAAGGGAACTAGCAACATAGACCATTTTGGAGCATTCCTGATAGTGTTGAAACAAAATCATCATTTCTGACGTTCAGGGGCTAGATTAGACAACTCATGATAGTCTCAAGGGCCATTCTAGTAGATTAGTTTTCATAAAATTAACTACAACCAGTTATTGGCAAGTAACACGCACAATTCTCTTTCATTCTAAGCAAAAAGAAAAGGATATGGGTGTTAGATATGCTGGATTTGATTTTATGGGACCACATAAACTCCAAACTCTAAATAGCTTAACCATGTCAAAATGATAAGTTTAGCACTGTCCTGTCCTTTTATTTTCATGGAAATTGTCCCTACTATTTTTTCAATCTGAAAGAGCGAAATGTGAGCAAACCTTTAAACATAATTAGTAACCAACTTTCCAGGAAATTGTAGAGATATAATAGAAGTCCTAAAATTAAAATCTCCCAGAGATGCCATGCACATTATTAGTAGAGGCATGACAAACACCATCATAACAATCTTGAGACAAATGATTTCCTCTCTGATGTTCTATATCATTTGCTAGAATAGGCTAGTCCTTTTCATAATGTAGTAACATCTGCTGGAATACACTAGTCCTATAAATCAAGGGCAAAAATATTGAGACTTTGCAGACCAGTGCAAAGAAAAAAACCATGCCCAAATCTTTTGTCTGAACAGAAGCTATGTCACTATATAAAAGCAACCACAAACTGATCTACTTACAGTAAATTTGGGTAAACGAAACTTGTAGGTATCCACAAGTTCCATCATTAAGTCCACCAAATCTGAGAAGGGACTGTCAAGAACCATTCCTGCAATGGATGGATCCTCAGCTCCATACATAAGACTGTAAGAAAATGTATAGAGTTAGTAAGAATACAGTACTTATACCAGAAGTACAGCAGGCCTCATATGACTTAGATGTGAACAATATGGCAATATCAAGTACACAGCATATAACTAAAAAAACATCAAGGCCAACAAAAAGAAGCAAATAAGAGTCTAAAACATAATGGTGATATGAGTGAAAACACATCCAACTAGGACATACATCTTTGTGGCAACCAAGCAAAATCATGAATAGAAATTTGACAAAAGTAAGTGGCATGAAAATTATGAAGGCATGAATGCTCAATTCTCCTACGGTACATATCATGTATCTAACTAGTAGCATATGATGACATGGCAATTCCAGAAAGGCAGGAACCACAACACAGCTAAAGAAGATAATCATATAACACATCTAATTGGTTGCACATAATACATGTATCTCCTTCCACTGATCATCCATAGTTTCGAATCCTATGCCTCCCTTATCAAGGACAGTGACCTTCAAATTCTTCACTACAATCACCACCAGAAATTCAACAGGCATTGGAGGGTAAAACCAATTATGAAGAGATGTGATTAGCTGGAGGTTTCAAGATGAATTCTTTTTTTTTATCAGCCAAAAATCAATTTTATAACCACTGACAACAGACTCACAAGAAGGGAGACCAGAGAACAGAAACCACAAAGCCGTTACAAACCTGAAAACAAGGGCCAATAACAAGGAAATAAGAAACAAAAGCTAAACCGATACTAAGAGCTAAGAAAAAGATTGACAACAGCCTCATCACTAGCCGGAGAGGTGAAGCCAAGACTTTTGCAAAGCTCCCAACCTTTTTAAGCCTTAGACAAACGCGAATTCGGCGAAGAAGGTTTTACCACCGGTGAATGGACATCAAGGAGAGCTTCTGCTTACCTCGCGTCCTTCTTCTGCCACATCTTTTAAAAACTAACAACGGTCCCTTAGGAATCACTACCGAATCTTTTGCCGGAGAAGGGAAACCCAAATCAAATATAAAATCTTTAAAAGCAGCAGCCTAGACAAAGAGACTGGAGGATCCACTCTGTTGGAGTCATGTGAATTGATATGTTCTTGATGATAGTGGGGTCCTATAGACTCATCTGACTAATTGATATGAACAAACTGTTGAGTAACCAAGCAGAAACTGGGAAAATTGTTGTCTATATGGATCATCTTGATGAAATTAGCAGAAGAGGATGTTCTTAGTTTTAAGATAGTACTAATTGCCAGACTCTATACATATGTCAGGAAGAAACTTTCCAGTTCTTAGATTGGATTGGAACTTCCCAGTAAGCATAGACAGCAGAGTGCCTTGGAGTCAAACTGCTATAGGAACAAGCCAACCATATGCATCATATATGACGAGATCAGGGGATATGAGGAGAGAACCCAATCAAATTCCTAGATTTGTACACTTTGTATGAATCCTGAGTTCTTCTGATCTTCAGTACATTTAATATTATGTTCAATTAAGCCTCGTTCTTCAAAACACTCTCATAATCTCATGTAATCCCAGCCTATATGATAGGAATAATGAAGTTGATGCTACACTTGACTCCATCATCGTCAAAGCGTATGTGCTTATGTATAAATTCATAGCAAGAATAGATAGGATTTTTCTTGCTAGATTCTGTCTCATATCGCTTCTGATCCCATCATATGTGATACACAGTCAACTTACTTACTAATACAGCAACCTGATTCCATGGCATGCCAGTCTATGCTTATTAGAAGCTTCCAATCGGAAAAAAGAAAAGTTTTGCAATTTTCTTTTTGTGATAAAAAAATCATCGATGTGCATTATTTCAACATAACATACTTGGTATATGTAATCTAACAAAAACAAGACAGGCAAATCCAGTAGGTTTATCTTCATCTAAAATTTGAAGCTATTTGTATTAGGAGGTTTTGTCATGGTTACTTATAACTAATCAAGGTGAACATAGTATGCAAGAACTCCATACAATTAACAGATATTAGAAAATTCAGCCAATTTTCTTTCAACATATAAAACTAAAGAGGGTTAACATGTTCGACATCTCATTTATGCTAGTTAAAAGAAGATAGTAAGTGCATGAAAAAAAACCTAGTAACAGCACCCATTGACCGACCCCACAAGCCAATCAGAGAGACATTTCCATCTGCCCGTAAATAGTCAACCACAGCCCTAAGATCATCCTTCTGCAAACAGCAAAAGGAACTGTCAGATAGTAAGCTCATAATGGATGCCCACTAACTTTTGTAATTTAGTATACGAGATGCAGGTTGATAGACCTACACAGACTCAAAATGGATGTGTGATCTCTCATCTTATTTTACAGTTTATTTCATAAGAGAACAAAGAAACGGAATCTGTTAAGTTTCGGTTAAAGCTTGATCCAACCCAAAAGCTCAAGCTGATAGGCAGATCAATATGTTTATCAAGTGGTCCTGCCAGTCCATACATCCACATACTTTCGATTTGGGACACACACTTCAACATTCCCCCTCATGTGAAAACCGGACAACACAACAGACCTTGCACGTGACCATTATGGGGGTAAGAAACAAAAACGGGCCATAACCTCAATATCAAACCAGCTCTAATACCATGTTGAAGCCCAATCCAAACCAAAAGCTCAACCTGATGAGTAGAGGCCTCAATATGCTTATCAAGCGACACATACATCCACATACTTTCAATGTGAGACACACACTTCAACAGTTTCCAACTTGATAGCCTAGGCCATAGGAGGAAAGCTCAACTGATATTTAAAGCTTCAATCTTCACACACAAATAGCCCGATATTTCAACAATCTAGCCAAGGTTTAAAAAGGCGTTTTAAGCCTCGAGGCATTTTCTCGTAGCCTCACGAGGCGTAAGCCTCGATATTTCCTAATAATATTCGTGATGCAGTATGTCAAGTAATATAAACTAATGCAAGATGTATACTTAAATTAAACAATGCATAATTAATCAGATCTTTATGTTTCAATTTTTAAAATTTTTAATAAATATATATTACATATATTTAATCAAAATGTAATTAATATTATATAATAATAAAATATTTTCATTACTTTTTACCAATTAAAAATCAGACTATAGATTTGATATAAGTATAATTCTTTATTAAAACACAT
>JAYMSW010003146.1:0-12640 GCA_036897725.1 Erodium texanum | reverse complement strand
ACCGCGAATCTGAAACTCACCAATCCGCAATGATGCGGGTGGATTCAGAGTGACACGAATGAGTAGATTTTTGCCCATGCACAACCCCAACAGAGCCTATGGGGGTGTATAGATTTTAGTAACTGTTACGATTATTTTTTAATAAATGACTCTTTGAAAAAAGTGGCTCAGCTTTATCAAATGAATCATTATTTCACATGGTCTCAGTTTCTCTCTATAAAAAATGTACGTGCAATATTCCACAACACCACAAAACAATGAAGAATGCTTTGCAGAAGAAATCAGTGTAGAATGTTTGGAGCTTGGATTCTCGAGACATTTTCTCCAATACTGTTCGGACCTCGGGACAGCTCAACCGTGGGATCCCGAATGATACCTCTACGTATGCGCCGTCAGTTGATGATGATACAAGTGTGAAGGAAAAAATTAATTAATATGTTTTATTCAGACTGTGAATATGAAATCATGGTAATAGTACTTATATTTTTCAATAAATTTATTGCATCTATAAAGAACTCATCAGATAAATGTTCAATATAAGAGTTTTTACAACTCAAGGAAAACCTAGTGGACAAGGCCGGCCAAGCGCTGCTTGGGGCTCAAGGTCAAAAAGAAGATTGGATGGGCTCAAAGTTAAGAGGAGATGGAAGAAGTTTAGGAGAAAATTTCACAATCAAATTATAACATGTTAGAAAAATTGACATACTATTGGTGCAAATGAAGTCTTGCCAAAACGAGGAGATGGAAGAAGTTAGAGAAACGAACACCAACTGACAAATTATAATACGTTAGAAAAATCGATAAATAAATAAGCAAATGATATGAACATATTATTAAAGTACACAATCGAACAAAATTGACATATTATTGGTGCAAATAAAGTCTTGCCAAAACGAGGCACTAAAGTAATATTGTTATTATGCCCTTCATTATTGGGACCTCATAATGTGCTTACCAAAACATCTTCAACCATATATTAATTATCCGGATCATGTTTTTACTATTTGGGAAGAAAAAAAAGTTCATTGTTATGCCTTTCATTATGTAGTAAATGTTTCAAGGTCTTCATTTAAGTAATCTATCCATTTATGTCTTTAGATAGATTACTTAATTTGATGCTAATTAAAAGCATTGGCAAGATTTCAAATGTTGTACTTGTTTCTCTTTTCTTAATTTGACTAAACATCATCAAGTGGGGTTTCATTTTTGGCATTTTTGTAAACACTTTTGAGGTATGAATCAATTGATCACCATTAATAAAGTCTATTACACAAACTTCCACAAATCATATACCCAAATTAGGATTTCTTCATACCAAAATAACAAAAATGGACCACTTCTAATTTATAGCTCATGATCATAAATACTAGTTCTTAAATATCATTTTATTGTCTTAATTTATAATTGAATGTATTAATGTTTATGTCTTTATTAAAGAAGAAACCCTACTTTACGTATGAACTTGTTAATAGCAATTAGTTTATTTGTATATATAATATATATCTTTCACCTTATATTCGAAATCCCCTAATTTAGTAATCAAGATGCAAGCATTGTACTTTAAAATAAATAAATAAACATATAGGAACTATATATGTTGGACGTGGATGCATGCATGTGTCATGATAGATGATGCTTATCCATCCATCTTTAATAAACTTTCCTAGTTTGCTTCTTTCTTATTACATGTTTCCAATTGTTAATTAGAATAGTTCAAAATTTTCTTTAGACGATATGAATACTAATAAAACTTATTTAACATATGTCAATCCATTAAAAATGTAAACAAATTAAGTTTGCAGATCAATTGAACATATGATCCGGGTGTTTGTATAATGAAAGGAAGATAAATACGTTTATACTTTATTTTTGCAACATCGTCACTAAATATGGGCGACCAAGTTGTTTCTATGTCACTGTTTGTTTTGTAAGTTCTACCGTTGCCCTTTCTCTTCAACAACATAGTAGGTTATTCCTTTGCCTCTTGTTTTGGTAACAGGGTAGGTTATGTTGTCACTGTTTCCTTGGGTAACCGTTCTCAATATTAGATGACCTCCCACTCGTGGAGGAAGATTGCATATTGCTTGTGGTCATAAGGGGCCTTTTATCTTTATAACGCTAGCTATCCATAATTCGATTCATTTTCAATTAGGCTAGAGCTGATGGGAAGGACTCAAGTACTTACCATTGATCTTGTCCATGACAAGATAATTTTCCATTTGTGTTGACTCAACACCTTCCTTCCTTGAGTAAGTTTAAGTTTAGGGTACTCGTTCAAGACCGACTTAACTTGTTGCGCCAATTCAATCCATTTCAGTATAACATAACACGATTTTCAAATAAGTACCGTGGCATATAAAACGTGAACCATATGTTAATAGGACTTCATTCTTTTACGTACATTATCATCAACGCGTCGAAAATGGATAGAGAGGCAGAACTTGTTGTTCTCCACCTTAGCTCTGGGAGTCGATTTGGTTGTCTCGACCAATTGCTTATAGACATCATCGATCATAGGGAGGAACTCACTGGCTGGTTGGCAGAGAACACCTTGACCACCTTGAATCAGACACGTACACATGAGACAAGGAGCATTTTGTTGAAGAAAAAATACGAGGAAATGAGTTCCAAGCTGAGGCACTTACATCGATCATCGTCGTGTCTACAAATGTATTCATTTGCGAGACGTGAGCACATATTGTCAAAATATATTTGAATCTTGAGACGCATCTTCATGTTATTGTGCACAGAAAATTTTAGAGTTGATGTAGTCAATGTATTGCACGTCTACATGTATGACTTCGATCGCAATAAAAAAGACGATTTGTGCATGTAATATTTGTGTATCTTAATGTAGGAGGAAGATGAAGGAGCTTGCGAGACTCATTATATTTTAACTAATAAATAACTTGATTAAATGGGCCAAACAAATAAATACTTCAGATGAGCCTAATAAATTCATATTTTAATGATTAGTTGTTAAAAATGTTATGTTTATGCTTCTCATACAACCTTAATTTCACTTTATGGCATGAATAAAGGAACAAATACAAGAGTGACAACTGACAAGAGAATAGTTTTGATCAAATATTATTTGCTCACACGTATAAATAAGCTTTTTATGTTCACTTGTGTGTTTTTATGTTAAATTATTGATTTAACTAAAATAAAAATGGATCATTGTTTATATAAATAAATACGTAATATTTTTTTAAACAAATAAATACATAATTATTTTGTGATATGTCTTGACAATATGAATTTATTATCTTATTTATAGTTGATAAGTTAGCTTATAGCTTATTTTGTTAAACAATACTCAGAATATTTTTTATGAATTAAGTTTACAATGATTAGAAACTAATTTGAGATGTAATTTTATGATCTCCAAAGAACACAAAATTTCTAATTATGAAAGATTTACGAAGTTTTATAATGAAATTATTTCAACTAGACTTAATTACACATTTTTATTAGTGTATAGTTGAATTGTAATTATTTCTATTTGTTATAACAACTTTTATCGGTTGTTTTGGTACTTTGTTTCGTTTTTTCTACATGCCCTTCTGTAAAGACACCTAATTGCTTGCATCGTTCTAATTAATTTTTTTTGACATATTCTTCATTGTAATGCACAAGTCAACCATTATAGCAATTTTAATTAATTAAGTTAATAAATACAAATAGGCTCTTCTATTTCAAAAAAGAAAAGAAAAAAAATATAAATAGGTTCTTCAATGAGCAACCACCACAAATTTATTAAGTTAAATGGCAAGTTATGTGAACATTTTGTTTGAAAATTAAAGTTTTATTTATTTCTGTTTGACTTATATGGTTATACGTGTGAGAACAATTTATTTATTTATTTTTATATTTTTGGAGGATTAATTTTAAAAAAAATTAAGGGTCCAAAAATACTGATCGCTTGAAGCTTCTAAATGTCAGGGCCGGCCCTGCTAGTGGATATATATATATACTCATATATAAAAGTTGAAGTTGTGCAAAAACAGAAATTAAGGGCGTATATAGCATCACAAATTCAACAACAAAAATATATTAGATTAAGTTAATAAATTCTTAACTCTACAATTTTGACTTTAAAGAGGCTTGTGGAGTAGAATTGTCCTTAACCATTCCTTAAAATGACTCAACATGAGTGAATAGTGAGTCATGAATTGATAAAGCTTAGCACTGAACCAAACCAGGATTGGTTCGTGATAAACATAACCAAATTCTTCAACCAAAACTTCGATCAATCGATAGTAAACTTGAAGCAAAAATTAAAGATCCGAGACAAAGTTTGTCCAATTTTTGTCAAGCCAAAAGCAATTATGATTAGAAACAATAAATCGTGACATTTTAGGCAAATCACAATGAATCAGAGCTCCATAAGGAAAATGGAAACTAAACAAAGCCCCTAAAAAAGATTACAATGTAGTTGGGTTTAGTACTCCCATTTCCTCATCTCCATACCGTCGGGAGGGCTTCCTGCGACCTTCTTCTTCCCGACTTCTTTCCAATTGGTGGACAGTACCGTGCCGCTTGACTCCACCTGCAAAACAGAGCCAAGAACATTAACATCACAATGCAGTGCAGTGCAAAAGAGTATTACCAAAACTAAGGATTGTTGCCTAAAATATGTTCAATGATTGCTTTTGCTTTTTCCATTTCAAAGTTTCATGGTATATAGAGAGATTAGGACGGTTTTGAAGGGCTTAGAAAGGATTTATGCATTCTTGATATATTTCAGGTTACTTGTCTAACCGGTCAAACACTTGAACTGAGGTCTTGGGAAGGGTTTAAGTCCCAGCAACGGTACATCACTCCTTATTTATCTCTTCCTAGTTTCTATTGGGCTTCTCTCTATCTAGCCCTTTGGGCCTCTCTATCTCTCTATGCATTCCTTGTTGGGCCTCTCTTAAGGTAGGGGTCACAAAAATTTAGGGCTCTCTTTACATAAAGGAGCACATTCTTGATACTCTCTTCCATATATGAAGAAGTCCTTTAAGAATCAAAAAATATTTGGTGCTCTCTTGCTTCTACATAAGCAAGGTATTGATACCAAAAATACTTTGGTACACCTGATTTAGTCGATCAAAAAAGTCACGATACAGTGCAAAAGAATATTATCAAACTAAGGATTGTTGCCTAATATATGTGATTGCTTTGGCTTTTTCCATTTCAGAGTTTCATGGTATAGAGGGAATCAGAATGGTTTTGAAGGGCTTACAAAGGATTTCTGCATAGCTCTTCTTGTGTCCTCATCAGCGTCCTGATATATTTCCCGGAAGAACTTGTTCAGTGCTGCATCACCATCCAGCTTTTCGTCTTTCTCCTGTAATAAAAAAGAAAAACAGTGTTGGGCCTGAACGGGAAATGTAATTGAGCAAATAAATCTGCTATATTGGTTTGTAAGCAGAGATAACGATGAAGCCTATGTATCAAGGTTGTACCTCTTTCTTCACGTCAGCTACAACCTTGTCCCAATCCACTCCCTTGGGTTTTGAGGTTGGATAAGTGGGTCTTTCAGTTCCAATACCTACAGTATATCAGAGGGTGAAAGATTGTAACTAAAGACTATATCTTCATTGCTTTTTTTTTTTGTAAAATTGGAAGTACCAAAGACATTAATAGAAAGGTTTGATCGAGGTTTAAAAAGTATATGCTAATGTACCAGAAGATACGTTGACCCTTCGAACGACTGCATTTGACTTGCTGAATTCAAGAGATGTCCATTGGATTGGTTCGGCTTTTGCAAGACGGATCTCAATTTTGGTAGACAAGATATCGTATCTGCACTTGGAAGGCATTATCTGTTCACAGAAAGATAAACTTGGCATTTTCAGACAGAAAGCAAATCACAAGCTTGAATCAGCACATTGAGTAATAACACGATTTTCAAAGAATGCCTACAATATGTGAAACAGGTTTTCAACGGGATGAAAGTATTGGAGTACCTTCCCAAATAAACGAGGCTGCAAATGATACGCATCCTCACCGGGCACTTCAATTGTGACACTTAGCTGCAAAGAAACCAATTAATGTTGGCATTTGATCAGCGCCTCTAGACCAATAAGGGCGTTCATGTAAGAACAGAACGTGAATTGATAAAAACCGTACTATTTGTTCACCAAAATCAACTGTGACACCATTAGCTGATAAGCCCTTTGCAAATATGGTCACAACCACTTCTTCTGGCTTCTGATAGAACTCATGCCTGCATAACCAAGTTTTAAATTTATCAATTAAGCATGTAATTTGTAGCAGGGCTAAATATACAACTTGGTGTCTTTAACATAAGAAAGAACAGAAGTTGCTACTAAGTAAAGAAAAGATTATTGCCACTAACCGATACTTTGGCTTGGTTGATTGTACTACTATTGGCTGGTTAGAAACAGAGGGAGCAATTTGAGAAGGAATGGCTCCATTTGATCCTTTATCATCTAGTGTTGAGGTCTTTTCCACTGACTGTATCGACATGTAACGAGTTTCTTCTGAAAAAGAAAGAAAGAAAGAAGCATAAATCTTATAGTGAAGGTCATTTAAGTTGTCACCATTTAAAGGACAAGATTCTTTTAGACCCAATTGTTTTGTACGATGAAGATTCCATAAATTTAATAACCGCCAAAAATTGTGATTCTGTTGATGTACCTGCAATGCACTCATCGCATTCCTTCATCAAGTTAATGAATCGTGAATCTTCAGGTGCCAAAGCAGCACCTGCTTCCAGGGCAGCCTTAGCAGTTGCATATTCCTCGAGCTTGATGCATGCAATACTACAACCAGAAACATGTAACACTGAGTATCACAGGTAGAGAGTACAAAAACATGTTTGACATAACAATCACAAGCACGTAACAAAGGAATGATAACGTATCATAATAACAGAACAAAACATGTAGGATTTGATAACTTCCACTAATTCATACCACATCTCAGTTACTTAGGAGTTGGAAGATAAACAAAAGTCACCAATACAACCTATCGATATCATTATTACAACAGAGTACTAAGGAATGATAATTAACCACAAAACTACTGGATGAGAATAAATTGCCCATTCTAATCAATACTGGGTCTCTTCTTGGAAGAATTATAATACAACACTCATTGTTTTCTTTCATAATTAACTCTTAAATGCTTCTAATACCCGAAAGAGGTACATGTATGGTATGAAAAAGTGTTAACATCGACTAATAGATAGCACGAGTTATTACTCACCCTTTCCTCAAATAGGCTTTAGCAATGGAAGGATCCAGCTGAATTGCTCTGTTTGCATCATCAACAGCCTCTGCCCACACATATGCACAACAATAAGCATGGATATGTATAAGTAACAACTTTAAACTACAAAGAGTAAAGCCAAAACAATTAAGTCAATTACCAAATCAGGTAATGATCAAATTATTATTATTTTTTGCCACAAAGGGTAAAAGAGTATAAAAAAAGTTCAATTCCACTTACTCAATAACATTCCTATCTGCGTATCCAAGTATCCAAACAGTGTAAAGCTACAAAAAATAAATCAATTTCCTCTTCCTTCACATTTCCCCCCTCATTTTCTCCTCAATTCCTCCTCTATGTTCAAGGCAAGTCAAAACCTCCAAGATAAACCCAAAATCTCCAGGTTTTCTCAAGATCCAAACAGCATTAAACTAATAATTCAATCCAAAAGTGCAACATTGATCATCCAAACCAACAACAGCACCAAATCAAAAAACAAGTCTTTCATAAAACACGGAAGAACCCACAAAACCTCTTCCCTTAATACCGAAATCCAAATTCTGGGTTTTTCTCGGGACCCAAAACAAAAAAGACCGACCCATCAAAGATCAAGGTAAAACAACAATACCCGTGAAGCTTTTGCGCTTGATGTTGGCCTGAGCGCGGTCGGCGTAGAGCTCGGCGTTGTCGGGGCAGAGAGATATAGCCTGGGTGTAGAGATCGACGGCGAGCTCGAAGTGGTCGTCGATGAAAGCCTCCTTGGCCTTGATCTCGAGATTGGAAGACGCCATTGTCGTCGTCGACAGAGCAGGAGGAGGAAGAAGGGTCTAGAAAAGGAGGGTATTGAATGATTGATCGGAGAGGGAAGGATATTATTGACATGAATTTTAGATCTGTTTGTATATTTATATTGCTCTCGGCGAGACGACTTGTAACTACAAGTCTACGCTTAAATATTATTTAATTGTTTGTGTATTTTTTTATATATATTTTCCTTCCACTAGAAAGCATTATAGACCAATTCAATAAATAAAAAATAAACTTTTTTTGGGGGGGGGAGAATTACCTGAGTTGAATCTGGTATAAAAGAATCTGGTTTTTAATTTTAAAAATATAGTAAAATTACTTGAAAAGTGTATGTAGATATAAATGCAATGAAATGTAAGAGCTTACACTTGCATCAATGAAGGGACACTAAATATAGTATGTTTGTGGTACTCTCAATCATTATTTTATAAGTACTATGGATAATGTGACAACTTGATGGATGAGTTACTTTAGATAATGAATTTTTGAAGTATTGATATATTTAATTTGAATCTTGAATTTGTATTAAAAAAAAATACGTTTATCTTGTTAAGAATTTTATATAAAAAAAATTGATTTGAAAAAACCAATCACGTATAAAATTAATATATTTACACCAAAAAGGACTAGATAGAGGTTAAATTGATCACTTTGAATTGGCCATCAAATACAAATGAGAAAAAGGTATTAATTATTTAATTTATTTTGTTAGAATCTTTGAAGTTCATTATAATATTTCACAAGATGAAGAACCCAAGAAAGAACATGTGAACAAGGGTTGTCATTTTATAAAGTGACTAATTAAATCATAAACATTGTGTTTTGGTTCCTAAGCTCATATTGATGATGACACCGAAGCAAAGGCCACAGCTTGAAAATTTTAAGGATTTTTGCTTTTTTTTTTTTTAATCAGAATTTTAAGGATGTTTCCTAAGAACCTCCATTGGATCCAACGAATTGTCAAAAGGGTTTCAAGAACCAGTTGAATTCAGGAGCTTGGGACAATTTGAAGGTTGACTCACCTGCTTCTCTGTCCTTTTTATTGAAACTACTTCAACTTTGACCACTTCATGAATTGAATATCATAGTTGACTCTCTTCCCTTTCCAGTCAAGGTTGATGAGTGAGAGAGAGAGAGAGAGAGAGAGAGAGAATGTGAACACACACATATACAACACAACCAGTTCACATGACAGGCAAAGAAAAAAAAGGCCAGAGACAGATACGTCAACCATTTTTAGCTTTTGGACCTTTCATTGCTATAATACCCAAAAACAAATTGATACACTAAACACTGATCATACCAATAGAGCTACTACAAGGTCAAGCAAATTCAAAAACAGCAATCGGGTCTTTCTATGGCTCAATACAAACCCATGATTATTGACTTACTTGTGTTCAAACCTTGAAAGACAAGGTTTAAGAGTGAAAAGTGTGGCCTACTCCTTTAACTTTGCTTCGCCGGTTGAGGAAGATATTGCAGGCTCTTCACTTTTGGGCCCTGAGGTAATGGCCTCCATAGTCTTGTAGAACTCCACCAGTAGAGGGCCAGGTCGATGCAGAGGAACATGTTTGGGAACTGGTGCATCATTCTCAATGATCTCACACTCATAGTCATCGGGAACGCCCCATGGATCCCACTCTGAAAATGAGAAATGATTCAAATGAATAGTTATAAACAAATCTATCTTTTCATGTATCTATACAATGACAATAGTGGCTCTCCCTCATACTCAAAACCATATGTTCAAGATTTAATTGTTATTACAGAGTGTTCTCGTACAATAATATCAATAACTTAAAAGAACTATGAAGATGATAACGAGCATTAGTACTCACTTAAGCCTTGGTAATATCTTGCTCATACAGTTCATTTACCAAACAAATACAATGCAAGTCAACTAAATATATGCCGTTCTTCATTGCACACTAACAAATAATCTATCTAAGACGGTAAGTCAAGAACAAAACATCCTTTCATAAATTAGCTTCTGCATATGAAGACCAATGCATTGTAGAACAACAATCCATATGATATTCACAAACAAGCCCGGACAAGAGCTATTTGTAATTGTTCTATTAATCTAAGCTAGAGATTATGATCTAGAAGCGTTCAAGTTTCTTGTAACATCTTTCTTCTGAGACATGATATATAAACTTAACTTCTTCACGCATGTCCAGCTCTAGGCTTTGTTGAACTCAAACAACCTAACTGCAGTAGCAGGCTCAGCAATATTGCTTCTTACAGTATGATCTATGTTTTATAACAAACAAGCCCGAACAAGAGTTATGTGTACTCGTTCTATTAATCTAAGTTTGGATTCACAAACAGAAAATTTTCAACTTATGTCTACAATAAGCTTATTAGCTAGCAAATGAGTTTAAAGTTCTAAAATTTCACCCAGAAAATGAAAGTTCATTCAATTAAAATTGAACCCAATTCAACAGAAGCAGAACCAAACCAAATCACAAACAGGTTCCAATCATTTTCCCCAGGAGATTAAGTTAAAAGCTAGACTCAAACCTGCAACACAAATGTGAATGTGTAAGTGCATTCATACATATGAAATCTACTCACATCAAAACCTACATTTCCCCTCCATTTTCTCACCAACCAAACAGAACACACAAACCCGTAATACACAACAGAGAAAGAGATCGTTGAAGAAATTACAATTACATACCGATCCTTTTCCCTATAAGTGTGAGCTCGTCCTGCGCTTCTTCGATGAGCTCCTCCACTTGACCGCAGCCCAAGCGCTTCTCTATAGCCTCCCAGTCCTACTCCTCGCGGCAGACACTCAGGCGGTGGCGCGTGAAGCTCTCCACAGCCTTCCTGTACCCTTCGTCCTCGGGGATCGCATCGATCTCCTTGAGGGTTTTGGAGTATAGATTAATGAGAACCTCCCGAGCATTGGGGACCACATCGAGCCCACGATCCCGGTCGTCTGCTTGACCTTGGCCATCATCGGCCGTCCGATCACACGCAGGAACATTCTTGCCGGAGCTGGCGCCGCCGCACTGGATCGCTGCTCTCGCCGGCGATCACTTCGCAATGTTTGAGTCTCGGGTGAACTGGCCAGAGTTGGAGCTTTGGAGGTATGTGCCGATACGGATATGGGCCCAAACAATCAAGCCCATCACTTCTATATTTGGATTGGTTGGGTTTCCAAAGCCCAACACAGGCCCATATAAGAGGGACAAACTATCCTTTTCTGCAACTAAGTCCAAATATCTTTTGAAAAGGTCAACATTGATGTGATAATTGAATAGTTAACTATTAATTATCTTTGATTATGTTAAAGTCTACCCATCATATCAATATAGATTGATAGAAAAGTCAGCTAAACTATCAGATCATTCTAATTATATACTTTGAAAATATTTTGATCCGAAATATGTATCTATAACATTGATAAACTTAAATTAACATTATATGTGTTTATTAGTTCTAATTTTTATACTTACAATATTACATTTTTCTGCTTTAAATTTTAATTTAAAAAAACGTAAATTAAAATCAATTGAAAAAAGTTAACCACTTCATAAAGTCATATAATGAAATGATTAGGCTGTTGACGCACTACAAAATTTGAAGATATCACAAAAGAAGACAACATTGATAATTAAGGTCAATTTCATAACCAAATGTAGAAAACACCAATATCAAAAAATCACTTTCTCTCATCACTTAAAAAGCATGTGAAATGACCTTTTTAGGCCTACTAACACCCACAAATATTCTTCAAAAAAATAAATTTAAAAGATAAGAGTTATCAAGTGGCCGAACTCATCATGAGATTCTGGACCCATCTTTAGCTTATCACAACTTCATTTAATACACACAACTTTTCTCGATACAAAGTAAATTTTACAAAAAAATAAAATATTTGACCTGAATAAATAGAATATATAAATAGTTGACTCTGTAGGGGTAAAATAGTCAATAGCACGCCTCACAGAAAAGGTATCTTGTTTTTGCTTTTGTCTCGGCGCCTGAACCGGAGCCGGTAACGGCCTTCCTTTCTTGACCTTCTCTGTATCAGTAACCGCCATGTGTCACGTGCCCACTTCACTGTCCTTATTGGTAATTTTACATGTGATTTTTCAGACAACTTTGTTGGAAGCAGAACTCAACTGAACACAACACACTAACACAGTGATTGTCTCCTTTCGCCGCCGCGTTGTCATGTCAATCCGTTGAGGATTATGAAAGTCAACGTGGGGTACATTTTTTTAATGTCCGAATCAGACAGTGTATTTACCCGATTCTTTATGATAAAAAAAAAATAGAAACTGATGTAATTGATAAAAAAAATATTTACAAAAATAAATTTTAAAAAAGAAAATGTTGGGTGGGGTTGAGATTCGATCCATCTCTTTCTCTATGGTGGACAAGATAAAAAGGTATGAGAAAGAACAAGAAAAAAAATCTAGTCCACGTCAGCAACCACCGCCGGAGCCGCCGTCCAAGAAGGCTCCAGCTTTGGCTTCACAAGCCCAAAACCCGACCCGTACCTGAGCTCTTGGAGCCCCATGAAGATGTCCTCGGACATGACTCGGTTCGGAATCAGAACATCGACCTCGTCAACCTCCTCCTCATGTTCATG
>JAYMSW010003145.1:0-12642 GCA_036897725.1 Erodium texanum | reverse complement strand
ACTCAAGTGTTGAGTCAGGTGACGCATTAATGGTACATCGTCCTGGTTGGCTTTAGGCAATGTAAGGTTGCGTTGCGCAGGATCGTTCCACCCTCCGTCCCTCAACCATTCTATTGGGCAACCCAGTCAACGCCTGGCATGGCGTAGGCGTCCAGCATTGCCTTAGCTTTACTTGAGCGATGCAGCAAGTAGTTTCTGCCGCCCAAGTTCTTGGGCGTCACCCCTTCGGCGACTCAACTGGGACGACGCAGCATACGTCGCCTGAATGCCAAAGCGGTGCAGTCAACCTCTTTGGCGACGCAGAAGCTACGCTGCCTAAGACCTAATCCCCACTTGTTTGTTCAGTAATATAATTAAAATTCAACTAACTACTTTAATAATCGATAATTTCGATTAGGTTACAAAAAAAAAAAATAATAATAATAATAGGTGGACTATTTATTTACAAGCCCCTAAGAGACAAAAGTGCAAAACTAAAAAAAAATCACATAAATTTCTTAGTACACGTGCGAAAATAGAAGTGTCGTGTTTTGTTATTATTATTATTAAAAGGTAACAAAAGTATGGAATTGTCTAATCAGAGTGTATACTTTTTACTAGTAATCGCTCTATATATGTCAAAACATGAAAAGATAAAGCTAAAATGAAGTTAAAATATTCATATATACATGTATGTATAATGCGCATGATGGTGTTGGGTGAAGATCATTAGGATGATTCATCAGAATTGAGTTGAAGCATGCATGCATCATGTCATATGTGTAATCGATTACCACTGCAGAGAGTTTGTGAGAGATAAAAGGGAATTGCCTGATTGACACTTCCTTGAAAAAGCTAATTTCTTACTCTCCAAAGGAAGAATATATACAGTTTTGCTATAGTATTGTTTCATAGTAATTATGCATTTCTACCCATCAAATTCTTTTAAAATCGGTAATATTTGTTTTATTCACCATACAAACCACAGATTTTGAATACTTACCTTGTAATATAAACCATCATGTATATAACTTGTATTTTTTGAGGCCTCAGTGTTGGAATAAAAATGCAAGAAAAGGAGAGACAAGGAGAGATAGCAGATGCATGTTTGACGGGCTGGAAAAGAAAATGATCAGCTTTACAGGCTATGGAGAGATGAGAGAGAACAACAGCCTTGGACCCAACAGCAGCCACCATTTTCTTTTCTTTTTCTTTCTTCTAAGCTTAAACTTTACATATATCATCACTTTCACTTCCAAATTAACAGGTAACAGAAAGAGGATATATCTATACAGAATATATAACTATAGTACACTTTTAATTTGACAATTCATCAGAGAGTGCAGTCATTGCAGGGAGGGTGGGAGGCACGTGCTTTTCATTTCCAGAATTATTTATTATTTCACTTACCCGACCAACATAAATATCTCACATTTTTCATAATAGAATAAAAAATAAAACCCTAAAGGCAGCCACGGGTGGTCGGTTGAGAATTCAATGTTAGGGTCAGGGTTATGACGAAATTCTGATGTATTGTAAAAGGAATTTAAATACTATACATGTAAAAGTTGACAAAAGGTGCCATCAATCCTCAATTTGTTTATTTTAAACCTAATGCATTTGCATGGGTATAATGGATATTTTACAAAAAAAAAAATTGACCATAGTAGTAACGATGATACAAAAAGTAATACTTTAAAGATGGAGGATAAACATTTTAAAAGTAAACGTCACAGCATACTTTTCAGGTAAAACATGAAAAATATGATGACATTTTGTTCCTTACGAACGTAAAACGATGTCGTTTTCTTTTCCTTTGTTCTCGTTTCACCTATTTTTTAATTTTAGTTGTAGAAATTGAGTAAGAATGTACAAAAGAGCGTCCACTCAATATTTTTTTTATCTTGAAGGTTATCTCTCTTTCAAAACTATGCCCATCTTTTTAATTTCATCGAGGGTACCCTTCACTTTTTGCAAATATTACCTCCCTCTTAGTAAAGTTACCCCTTCTCTCTCTAGCGACACGACACCCTTTTCCAATGTAGGTCGATAAAGCATGATGGTGTCAGCTATGTGCACTGACGATTGAATATGATGTGATCCATCATTGACTGTCTCAATTGCGATGACGGACTAGACCAACGGAACCTATCACTGACCACATCAGAACCACCTTTTATCGTGCGATGTTGGTAAGCTAATGGACGGAGTTGGTTTACATCAGTTGTCGTCACATGCCATCGGAATCCATGGGAATACGAAGTGCGCCTTGTTGGCCCCAACCCTCATATATATACCACCAACGATGCCTCTCTTCTCCAACTACCCCTTCCACTTCTTTTAGATCTTACCATGTCTAGATTGAAGTCCTCTTCTTACGTATATTGTCTTCTACATTTTTAGTTACAACACACGCCAATGGAGAAACCCTCATAGGAGGAATTAGGGATTAAGGCTTTGATTGAGGCGAATGATGCATTGTTAGTTGACATACACACATAAAAGGTTACACTGATTGATTGAATGATAAGGTCTTATGTATTCCCCAACTCAACCCAGTTCTTAATCTGTTGTAGCTTTGATGAAAGGCGGAGGGGCAGGGGGAAGGTCTCACGACTCATCAGAACCAAAAAGGTTCAAAATATGTATTGCTCAATGACCTTATGCTCTATTTACCATGGAAGATTTATTTGCGACTATGCTCAAAGTTTAATGTTTCACGTTGTTATTAGTGTGTAGATTTATGGAAGTTGTGATGGAGTATTAGGTTGTGACTTGTTATCTCAAAAACTCTTATGTCGTACACTTACTAATCTTTACATCAAATGCATTAGGCTGGAGTTGAATAAAGTACAAGCAATGTCGTGCGATCCAACATCGAAGTACAAAAAGGCAAGACTAGGAGCATGAAAAACCATTTGATTCCAAAATTGCAAGGGACGAACACCTTTTTGTTTGTTTGTTTCTTCTTAGACGGACAGATTGAATGATAACGAGATGCCTAGGCTGAAAAAAGGTCTTATGGTGAAATAGGGGTGTCCAAAATATCCACCAATCCGATCCGCCCGCTAAACCGTCCAACCAAAATACCCGCAATCCATCTGCAAAGTAGTAGGTGGATCGCGGATCTAGTTTTGAAGATTCTGCACCTTTGTGGGCGAACTACGGATCCCTTGTATGCAATCCGCGGATCATTCGCTCGCTCGGAAATTCCTTGACTTTCAAGATAGGATTGAACTTTTGAGATTAGAATTGCCTATATACTGAATCTAAATATGTGAATACTTATAACTAAAGACGGTGATGCGGTTTTTGAAGACGGTAATGGTGGTTTTTGTTGCATGCAACAAATAATGCTTTTAAAATATTTATCGTCTTACGTTTTTGGTGGATTTTTTCATGTATTTATACATGTTGCGGATTTGACCAATCCGCCCGCAATCCACTCAGGTCAAATCCGCAAAATGTTTTCCTCCTGTGGGCGGTTCGCGGATTGAAAAAATTCCAATCCGCATTGGCACGAGCGAGAGAAATTCTATTCCCATGGGCGGGTCATCCACCTGTGGACACCCCTAGGTGAAGATCGTTAAAATTAGTTGACACCAACAAACCACTTCAACTTCCCTTACATTACGTTTCCCCTAACATAGTGTATATGCGTCAACAAAAAGTGTAGGACTAAGAGGGTTCTTCACCAACATGTGAATACCTTCCCAGCATCTAAACGTCAAAATTCTAAGTTAGAGAGAGAGAACGACACCCTTAATAATGTGGGGATGAGAATGGTAAACACGAGAGAGATATAAATAGGACAAATCCTTTCCAGAAGATAGAAGAACCTCTTCTGATACTGTTGGGGAATCGCTACCAACAGTATACGCATACTGGTTGGAGCGCATCTAAGATGAATCGGATAATATCGGAAGGCATTGTACCCTATCGTTAAGTAATTACTAAGCGGGAAATATCAGGTAGTCTTGTAGACTGTTCAAGTATTCGAAAACCAACGAGTTGTACTGGAAAATAAAGCGTCAGGATTTGATCCATTCATTTCCTTCACAACCCTTGAATTTAGGGAAAAATTCATAAAACTATCGTGAACTATGACCCATTTTCACAGAACCACTTTAAAATATCGACCCGTTCACATGACTACGGTGAACTTTTTTTAAGGTTTATCCGTAAAAAAACTGATAATTAACACATTAAAATTAGTTGAAAATTCATTAAAAAAAACAAAAAAATATATGTTTTGAAAAAAAAATAGTTATAAAATTTCGAATATTGAAAATATTTTAATAAAAAAACATCATAATTTTAGGACTTATATTTTTACTTTTAATATTTTTTTAAGTATTTATAAATTTAAATCTATCTAAAAATGAAAAAAAAAAGACATAAAAAAAAATTGATGACGTCATCATCTTCAACCTCTCACCCCACTTGAATCGCTCAACTTCTCAGCCAAGAAGGACTTGCAATCGGCGACTCGATTTACCGGCGATGACTCTGCAGAATTCTGGACATAGTGGATGCTGGGAATCGGATTTCATGTTTGATCACGGCGAATGGGTAGGAGCAGAAACCCTAGATCTGGGTCTACGTCGGTGGCTCGATTTCCCGGCGAAGCAGTACCTGTAATCGATCGACTAACGAACTTGTAGAACCCATGTCTTCTCTGGGCCAGGAACCGTCACGACATCCAGAAGCTACGCGCCGAAGAAGGTGGAACTTGACCAGATCTGTACTAAGCTCGACATTGTTTAAAGTCTTGATGAAGCTCGACCTGGTCTCGAAGAAGATGGTGCAAACCTGGTTCAGAACTCGGAGAAGACAAATTTGAATGAGACATAGGTTTTGCCAAAGACCGTTGAGCTTGCCGGATTTGTCAAGGTGTTGCCGGAGCATGTGAAGCTCACCAGATCTGGGCTCGGGCTCACAGACGCTGTAGGAGCCAGACCCCAACACGAACACAGGTCTCGACCAGTCGCCAGAGACGTTGGTGCCAATCGTCGGAGATGAACGTGCCAATCGTCAGAGAGATGTCGGTCCCAATCGCCGGAAAATACACGATTCAGGTGATGTTAATGTTTTGTTTTTTCTTTTATTTTCTTGTTTTTATTTTATTTGATTTTAATTTTATATTGCAAGTATATTTTTAATTGATATTAATAAATTTCTTTTTTTATTTTTGTTTTCCCCGATTGCTCTTTATTTTTAATTTTATATGTTAAGGGCAATTCTGGTAGTATCTTCAAAAGTCAGGTCATGTGCCTGACACATGAAAAAAATTCAAAAATATTATGTTAAATCTAACACTGTAAAAAAAATTTGAACCTTAAAAAAAGTTCACAGTAGTCATGTGAACGGGTCGATAGTTTAAAGTGGTTATGTGAAAATTGGTCATAGTTCACGGTAGTTTTATAAATTTTTCCCTTGAATTTATGGGGAGTCATGATCGTCATTTGTATACCAAAACATACATGGAGGAAACCAGCTTATCTGCAAAACACGATGGATGTTCTCAATCGTCCATCATTATTTGAACGAGCACCATCCAACATGTGAAGATTTTCAACAAGATAAAGCCACCTTCCCTCTCAAGAACGATAGTTTACGATTACCTAGAACAACTCTGGATCCCCAAAAACCTTCTCTTTTATGTGTCGTTTCCACTTATGCAACCGTCTAGTGATGCCTGGAGCTAAAACCCTAAACCATTAGTCCCACCTCAACAGGTGAGGGATGGTAAGACGAAACAATTTGAAGCCAAGTATAAGATGTATGGATTTGGGCCATCTGATGGCCACGTCAGTATTAAGTACATAATCCGAAAAAAAAAAAAGGTACATTCATCTGTTGATCCTTCCAATTACACCCTCTTTCATGTTTGAATAAAAGTTATTTAGAAGCATTTTTCTCAATTGTTGGTTTTTGCAACATTAGAATCCCGTAAAGCAAAGATGGTGGGGTACGCCGAAATTACTGACTCCCCCACCCACTACAACCCGATGAACCCAACAATGACGAATTCGAGTAGGAAAATGAAACAAATGAAGAGGAATATGTAACTCACTCCTGAGCAATCACAAAGATCAAAACTAGCAATTTCCTGCTTCCATGTCACACATCTACCACCCCACCGCCACACATGTCATGCATCATGGACGATTTAACGCGTTTAAATGATGCCATAAAGTCCGTCCTCTAGAATCAATAACGCATTCCAAATTCTCTAACTGGTATTAAGATGATTGTAGACGATCAGTTGCAGAGAAGTTTTGAAGACCGTGCTAGAGAGTGGATCAAGTGCATCTTATGTTGTCTTCGGGGTGACATGTTTGGTCGAATGGATGGCTGTAGCATAGGCACATTTTAAGGCCATCAGGGAGTGCCGATTTGGTGGCTGAAATCCTGATGCATATACACCATGTCTAGCACAACGCAAGTTTGAATCTAGTTTAATGTCTAGAAATCCCGCTTGAGGCACTTAATCTCATGGGACATATTGATGTACAAGCAGATGATGTAATTCAATGTTATTAACTAATTCTAATGATCTTGACCATTAGGCATCATGCACAGCAAGCTTATCGGCCTCAAGTAGTACAGGGTGTTCAAGAGCGACCCTAAAATATCGAACCAAAGGGAAGGTAATGAAAGCACTAGCTATCCTATTTTTCTTTGTTAATTTAAGCTGAATCAAAATTTTATTTGTTTTGGAAATGGAAATAAGCATGCAATTAATCTAAAATCAAACAACAGTAAAATGAATTCATACAAGACAAGGCAATCTAAGGCGATGGGATTTTAGAGAACAATGTCGATCACAGGTTTTTCTATCAATCTTGCTATTAAGTCTAAATTAGGCAGCAACATAATTCCTCTTAACCATTCCTACCCGTCTTGCGACTAGCTAAGAACCTAAGGCAACCTAACCACCTAGTTATTGTTAATCTAGATGTAGACAGGTACCTAGCATTAAGTTTCATGAAATTCTCTAATCTTCGGCTAAGTGAACCTATAATTATCACTCAAGAGATAACCTCACTATTCCTAGATAAGATTTAAACGTTAGTCTAGATTAGTTTTAGATTATTAAGTATTCTCATTTTACAATTATTGAATAATTAATCAAATCAATCATCAAGGCAATTAATGAGATGAAGTATTAAACACAAACTGATAGTCTTGTCTCTTAGTGACATGAGGTATTGAGGTTAGGGTTTTTTTAGGGTTTCATATCTTTTCGGCTATTTCTTCATAGGATCGTGGCGTGATCGACTGAGGTCTTCCGGGTGACTATCATCGACGTATTTGTATACAACACGAGAAGGATGGGTAGTAGAATCCCGGCTGATCGGGATAACAGAATTGCAGAAGAAGGGATAAGAAGCTCCACGGGTGTAGAGGAAATTTAGTTTCGCTGGGCTAAAATCAACCTAAATGGAGAGGAGGAGGAGGAAGAAGTTGATCTTCCTAGGGCACGGGGTTAGGGTGAAGGGGAAGGATTGGTGAAATGTAGGGTCTTGTGTAGTCTGATGATTGATCGAATCTATGAATTAGAGGCAATGTGCCTCTTCTTAGCAGGTCTAAGGAGACCCAGTAAAGGTAGGTATTGCTATTAAATCCTTGGAAACGAATTTATTTGTGATTCAAGGTTACTCTGATGGGGATATGAGGAGGGTCCTTGATGGAAGCCCGTGGACATATAATCGGGCCCGTACTACAGGAGATTTGTACAGAAGCCGTGAATCCTAAGGATGTTAGGTTTGAGGACTTGGAGGTGTGGGTGGAAATTCAAGATCTTCCATTTGCATTTCGTACGGAGCGGGCAATAAAGGACTTGGGAAGTGTGGCTGGGAATGTGGTGACAGATGATCCGGCCAACTCGACAAGAATATGGAAGGACTACATGAGGGTACGGGTCAAACTGAAAGTGCAAAAGCCTTTAAGAAGGTGTGCTAGTGCTCGGAAAGATGATGGTTCGACCGCTCATGAGTTTATCAGAAATGGAGTTCGCGGGAGAATAGGTACGGGGGACCAAACAAAAGTTCTGGAGCATCCTTGGTTGCCAGGACTGGATCCATAGGTTCATAACAACCATCTTGCTCTTATAAACATTAGGGTGAAAAGATTAATGAAGGTAGATGAAGTCGGGTGGGATGAAGAAGTAGTAAATGATCTCTTTGAACCAGAGGAAGCCGACAAGGTTTTGTCTATTGAGTTGGGGTCATATGATGTTGATGATAGCTGGTATTGGTCTGGTGATAGATCAGGGAATTATTCTGTTCGGGGGGCTTATAAAGTATGACAACTTACTCATAATCGCTGGGGTCCGGAGCATGGAGACCGAGCATGGAAGCTGTTATGGAAGGCTAATGTACCACGTAAAATTAACCATTTACTTTGGCGAGCTTTAACGAGATGTTTGCCGACCTGTAATAACTTACGAACCAAGAGAGTTGCGATAATAGATGAATGTCTCCGTTGTCCAAAACATGAAACAACCGAACATGTTTTTTCTGGGGTGCTAGTTTGTCGCTCAAGTATGGAGTGCTGCCGGTTTGACTTTGCGAGTCTGTAATGGCAATTTTGTTGACTGGTTCTGTCAATTTTATTCGTCTATGAGCAGTGAAAAAGCAAGGGTCTTTGTAGCAGTTTGTTGGGAGGTACGGAAGGCTAGGAATTTATTGTTATTGGAAGGAAAACAGAAGCCACCGTGTCTTATTGCGCATACAGTAAAGTCGGACCTGCATGTATGGACCAAAGCTTAGGCTACAGTCCGACGAGAGTAGATTCAGTCATCAAACCGGGAACCACGAGCACATTGGAGACCTCTAGACTGGGCATGAAAATTAATGTAGATGGGGCTGTTTTTGCTCAGGAAGGACAATGTGGATTGGGATTGATTGTTCGAGATACATTGGGGCGAGTTAATCACGTTGCTACCTTCCTTGTGAATCATATTATGGAGCCTGAGACATTAGAGGTTCTAAGTATCAGAGCAGCCTTACTTTTGGTCCATGAGAAAAGATGGGAGGGTGTGGAGATTGACTCGGATTGTCAGACGGCAGTACTCATGATTTGAAGTTCAGCCACGATATTGTCTACTATTGGTACCTTTGTTCAGGAATGTAGGAACCTGTTAGCTTTATTAAGACAGGTTACCATTTTCTTTGTTTGTAGATCAACCAACAAAGTAGCTCACATGCTAGCCAAAGATGCTACTTTTTATGTTGATTAGGAGTTGGATTATGCTCAATTACCTACGACTTTGCAGGCTCTTACACTCCAAGATTTTGAGAATTAATAATATCTCTCTTTCAAAAAAAACACACAAACTAACCTAATTCACTCAATCTAACATCCTAAAAGCAAGATTTCAAGTTTACCCATTATCAACAAGCAATTCTCTACTCGCACATGCCTTCGATTATAACATTTAGGTAGACATTGACACCAATGAAGATTTCATGGATAGAAATAGAGATTCAATACCATAGAAAAGGTAGAAGAAGTGATACACAATACCAATTTGGAGTCAAAACTCATATATCTTCATTTATCGTCATAGAATCCAAGCTTTTATAAACTCTCTCTCACTAGAAAATATGAGATTATTTCTCTAAAACAGAAAATATCTGAGTCCCCTCTCTAAAACCCTAAAATGAGTATTTATACATTTTACAAATGAAGGGAAAAGAGGAAAAACACTTGTAAAGATATGGGTTTATGCATTCTCACATACTAGGGCACGACCGTGCCCAAGGTGGTGCTAAAAGGGGTCACAGTTGTGACCAAGTCTGGTCTAAGATTGGACATGTATAAGGCAACGAGGGAGGCACAGTCGTGCCCAAGTCCGGGAAGGGATCCCAAGACTGGCATGGTCGTGATCAACACTAGGACGTTAAGTGGGAAATTTTGGACTTTTCTTCAGGTCAGAAGCAAGGCACGACCGTGAGCTTATGTGTGCCCTTGTGAGGCACGGCCGAGATTAAGTCGTGGACAGGGGCTGGCACGGACGTGCCTAAGTCTGGACAGGAAGTCCTAAATATATGATCTTCCAAGGCACTAGGACCGACACGGCCGTGACCAAAATGGTGCCCGAGGCTAGAACGGTTGTGGGCTCGGTGGTGCTTGTCTCTGAAATGCTCCGTGGCTTCTAAACTGCTCCAAAATGATCTGAAAGCTAGTCCAAAAGTTCCACTCACCTACAAGCTGCCTAAGTGATAAAAAGCAAGTAAAAAGCGAAGATAGTATGAAGAACGCAACTAAACAAGGGATGAAAAACTGAAAAGAGTGGGCTAAAATATGGAGAGAAAAAATTAACATCAAGACCCTTCTTCAATTTGTTCATCGTCATCCAATTTACCCCGTCTAAGACGGACTGAAGCTCGAAAAAGGTGTGCGTCCCTTACAATTTTGGGATTCAATGGTTTTTCATGTTCCAAATCTTGCCTTCTGTATTTTGATGTTGTTATGCAAGGCATTGCTTGTACTTTATTCAATGTTAGCATACTACATATGATGTAAGAATAGAAGTGTACAACATAGGATTTATAAATAATTACAAACTGATACTATTCAATTTCCATGAATCTAAATATTTATAGGAGTGGGGAAAATTAAACTTTGAACAAAATCATAAACAAATCTTCCACATTTAACAAGGCATAAGACCAAGAGCAATCCATCTCCTAAACCTTTTTGTTTTGATGAGTTGCGGGACCTTCCCCCTGTCCTATGCCTTTCATCCAAGCTGCAAATGAACGAGAACTGGGTTGTGTTAGGAAAGACTCAAGACCCTACTGTTCAACCAATCAGTGTGACCATGATGCGAGTGTGTCAACTAATGATACAACATTCGCCTAGGTTAAAGCCCTACTCCGTGCCTTCTCCCACGGGGTCTCTCTATTGGCCTGCGCTGAAGAATGTTGTAGGAGACATTAATAGGATGACATCAACTAGTGTTAGTATGACTTAAGACAAGTTAAAGAGGTGGTTCGGGAGAAGAAGAGTGTTGGTGGTATCTATAGGAGGGTGAGGGCCAATGAGGCGTGGCTCATCTTCCCATAGATTCCACTATGCTTGACAAAGAACCATGCAGTCTGAGTGCTTGTCGACACCACAAGATGAAAGGTGGTTCTGATGGGATTAGAGATGGGTCTTATCGACGTAGTCTAATATTGTGAATAAGATTGTCAATAATAAATCGCGTCACATCCCATCCAACAACGTATAGATTAGACACCATGAAATTTCGCCGAGATACATCAAAAAAAAGGTACGATATTTTGAGAGAGAAACCGTGTGGTAACTTTAGTAAGAAGAGAATTACATTTTTAAAAATAAAAGGTGCCTTCAACAAAACTGAAAAAAAAAAGTGACTTTCAAAATAAAGACAAGTTTTTTTAGATATACTTACCCAATTTTTTTCTAATAGAAAAACATAAAATCCTGTTCTAAACATACATCGGTAATTATGTGGCGATTTGCATTTTGTCTAGTTTTGTGAATCAGACTCGGACGTGTTGCTGCTATTTGACTACGATAATGGGTTTTGTTTAAATATAGTGTAAAAAACAGGCCCCGTCCGTCACAACGGAGTTAGAGCTAAAAGGAAGCTTTTTGGGATATCCGAAAAAGAAAAAGCCTTTTTGAGTAAATGTTTTGTCCTTGAAACATTTTGTAAAGCCAATAGCTGGATGTTTCAGCCTAGATATTAAACCGTCACATATATATTTCGTCGTAATAAAGTCAAAAACAATATTACTCTACTACCCCTGAACCCAATTAACAATTTAAAAACTAAAGATCATTAAAGAAAGAAAGGGCTAAACGGGAATTATATTTATAAAAAAAGAGCTGACTCACCCTCTCTTTGCCCTCTGAAATTTCTTATTTCTTCTCTCTCTCTCCCAATCCTATTATCTCTGCAACACTATTCCATATCTGTTTTCTAACACAAGCTTCCAAACAGAGAGAACTAATGGAAAGTGAGATTTGCAAGGTTTATTCTCTTCCTCTGCTACCTTGAAACAACTTGATAATATATATATGGCTATCTCCTTCATGGCTATGTTGTTCTCGTTCTTGTTTCTTGTTGCATCCTCACAGAGCCATGGCTGCTGCAGATCTCCACTTGCAATCTAAAATCTCCATCCAGTTAATCCATGGCGGAAACTAACCGGGGAGGGGTGTACATGATATGACCATGGTTCCTTCTCAAAACCTCTCTGGAAAAAAGCATCAACATTTTCAACAAGGGTATGCCAGCAGAGGGTACTTGAGTAAATACGCGACGGACAACTGTAAGAAGAGCGGATTCTATGTTATGAACAGAATAGGAGGAGAAGGTGAGGAAGGGTATGAGTACAACAATTACTATAGCAACACCAACTATTGCAGCAGGGAAAGGGAAGGAGAAGAAGAAGCTAATATTAACAGTAACAGTAACAACTGGTTGTTAGGATCCGATCTGGCTATCGGGTTTCTTAACAACGGTGGTATGTCTGATCAGCAGGACGAGTCGAGGACGAACAGGGACATCCACAACGGAGAAGAAGGAGAAGCTGGGTCCAGCTCCAAGCAACAACAGGACAGCTGGCTACAGCTGAGTATCGGCGGGGGGGCGTCACCACCCACGTTTTATAAGACACA
>JAYMSW010003144.1:0-12642 GCA_036897725.1 Erodium texanum | reverse complement strand
TGTTGGTAAGTATCCCCGCCTGTCACGCGGGTGACCCGGGTTCGATCCCCGGCAACGGCGCTTTTTTTCCACTATTATCCTTGATGGGCCGGTAATGGGCCTTCTATGAAGGTAGGCCCAGGGCTGGCATCAATATTTTTTTGGTTTCTGGGTTTTCTATTTTTCTTATGTTACTAACATATCTGGGCTTGTAATGGGCCTTCTTTATACTCATGATGGAGTCCAGTTTCTTTAGGAGTAGGCCCAGTTTGGAATAGCAACTTTTAGTTTCTAAGTTTTCTCAAGCCTATTTTGGAGGTGGACTTATTGGCTTCAGTTTTGGTTCAAATGAAGTTATTATATATGGTTAATTCAAGTTTGGCTAAAAAATAATTAAATATAAATGAGTCGATTTATCAATTTATCGAAATTTGAAATGTATAAATCGAGTTTGAACCGGTTATCAAATAAGTTAGTCTTGAATTCTATATAACTAGACTTCAATAACAAGCTCTAATAAAATATTTAATAAATTCAGTTTGAATAACTGATTTACAACTGATTTATGAAATCACTAACAAACGACCTAAAGTCACTATGTTTAGGTCATTGAAGTCTTTTAGAGTGACACGCATGAAGCAAAAAGGGTAAGAGCTTTAAATTGTAACTAACTTGGTAGGTAGTTAGTTGATTAATTAACTCATTATGGTCGTGGATTGTGATTAAAGACTATGATATGAAATGGAAAGTTTTAATTTCTAATCAACCAAATATCAAATTACAAAAACTGCCCTACGGCCGTGAAGTACATTTTATTTTACATATATACCTTATTACCCTTAAATTTTCATCTAATTTACTAAAATATTCCATCAACACATCCATGGTTAACCGAGTTCTTGTCCGATTCCGACAAAACTATATCCGCACGTGAAACTGTCAATCCAGTGCAGCGAATAAGATAATGCTACGTAAGCAACATAGCTACTTCTACATTCCACGCGCCCAAAGCACGTGACTTCCAAATCGAGTCCAAAACCTTAAAATTCGAAACTAAAAGCGACAAACAAGAGTTGGCGGGAAAGGCCGCTCCAAATTTTGTGGGAGGGCAAAAGAGTAATTGAATAAATTCAAATTCCGTTATTTTCAGAAAAAATACTTATCAAATCTTGTCCGTTGATCATACCTGCAATTTCTGTCTCGATTTTTCTCATCTCCGAAGATTTGAGAACACAGCTCCTGTCTCAGCGGAGGAGACGATGGAGACGTCGTCGTTTAAGTGGCCGATCGACCTCAATTCTACTTCCTCATAGCTTCCATTGTCATCTTCGCGAAAACTCAGAAAGCTTTGCGACTTGGAGATCTTCAAGGATCCTTCTCAGGTTCGAGATTTTTCTTCGCAATTTAGGCAAAATCTAGGGTTTCTCGTCGCTCTGCTACCCAATTTTGGGTTTCTCTTCTATCTGGAGCTTCCGGTTATGTATAATTTTGTTTCTCCCTGAAGACGAGCTGTTTTCTGAAGAAATGGCGCGGTTGGAGTCTGTTTGGCAGCTGGGAAAATGGGAGAAAAATCAAGTTTGGGTTATGTAGAAGATATTATTGTGCTATATAGCTAATCAGGTGTAATTGAGCTTGGATTTTTGACACTAGCTTGACTTTTCAGCTGCAAAATATTGTCCTCAATTCTCAATGCCATATAAAGACACAATATAGACAAGGAGCTGATTGGGCTCAAAATTTAACATTCCTTCATTTTCTTGCATGGAAATTTATTTTTCCAGGTTGTCTTCAGAATTCTTATGGTTGTTCTAGTCTGCAATTTACTTGCATTTTAGCTTAAGTTGACTGTGCTTTATTGGAGAGGTAAAAGAAGTTACTAGTTTTGTTCTTTAATGATGTTTTGCTGGTTTTTCTGTTTAGGATTTGGATCAGTCTTTGATTTGCATAAAGTCCACAAGTGATCAGAGGTTAAGCTTTCTTAAGCAGTCCATCATGAATATCCAGTCAGAATTGCGCAACGAAGATTTCAAAGAATTTGTTGAAGGTGACGGCAATTTCAAATATCCATGTTATGCATATGTCATATAATCGTTCAAATTGTTTGATTGTTGTTTCATTGGAACTTTGTGTTTTTCTTAGGTAACCAGCTGGAGTATTTGGCAGAATGGTTTGGCTCTATATGTCCTCGTTCAAATTTGCCATTAGATTCAGAGGAGGAGTTGAGGGCATACTTGCTTGATGGCACGGTCTTATGTACCATTTTGGACAAGTTGAGCCCCAGATCAATTGTAATGGTTGGATTCTGTTTCTTCTCTCTGTAGGTCATTTAATTGTTATATGATTTCAATCTTGTTGATTTTGGATTCAATTTTCATTAGATCAACCTTCATTTCCCGTTCCTGTTTCTCCTACTCAGGTAGGAAGTGCCAAGCCTGGTCTTGGAAATGTCATGAGGTTTCTTGCTGCTATGGATGAATTGGCGTTGCCTAAGTTTGAGACTTCAGATCTTGAGCAGGTAGTAATGGTGTTTATGCATTCCCTATATAGTCCTCTATACGTAGAGCTATAGTCATATAATATAGGGAAAATCACACTCAGCTACCTCTGAGTACGCACCATTCTCAACTAGGCACTAGCTACCCATAAGCTTAAAAAGTTTTAGACAAACCCCTTAAGTTTTTTTTAATCTCCTTCCACCCCAATTTTGTGAAGTTTTGGGTGTGAGATGACGAAAATACCTCCATGAAAATAAAAAAGAAGGGTATTTTTGTCATTTCACACCCAAAAGTTGACGGAATTGGGGTGAAATGAGACTAAAAAACTTAGGGGGGTTGTCAAAAACTTTTTAAACTTATGGGTAATTGATTGAGAAAGTTGCATACTTAAGGGTAGCTGGCCGAGATTTTCCCTATAATATATTTAACTGGCATTGTTAACTGAAAACTTTGTAGACCCAATAAGGTCTAAACTGGCCATATGATAATTTCAGTGTCAGGTTAGTCAGTTAGGCCTTTCGCCTACTTAAGCTGACTTGTACTTGGTATGTACAAGGTGCAGCTCTGGGGTGTAATAATATGCTATTCCTATCATTTTAACCTCTTAATTTCCTTATTCCTCATTCAACTGAGGGCTTAAGATCCATGCAGGGATCTATGGTGCCAGTTCTGAAGTGCCTCTTGGCACTAAAAGCATGCTTTGATTTAAATACTGAGAATGAGAATATTCAAGATCATACAAGAAGGAGATGGAGTCTCCCACATGTGGAAAATATCGATGAAAATAGTCTGTACATGGGAGAAGAAAAGCAAATCAATTCAGTTAATTTTGCATTGCTGAAGAAGGAACAAGATCTTTCTGACACTGAGATCTTGGAATTGGTGAAAATAAATAATTTAGACGTAAGTTCCTTGGCTTGTCTATACCAGTTCTTAATTGCCCCGAATTTATAAGCATTTCAAGTTTTTCTATACAATTTTTTTTTCTTTGCTTCACTTCTGGTTATTGTGGAATTATTTTGTGCAGTCCGCCTCAACTCAGTCACTTCTCAACATAGTGCATGGAACATTTGATGAATATCTCGATAAAAAGAATGGAGATGTGCCTCATGTATGACAGGGAGCAGAGTTGCCATAAATAGTTATTTATATGTTTATTTTCTTATTAAAATATCTAACTTGAGTATCTGTTGCTTTATGTTCAGCGTGTTGCGTGTCTGTTGAGAAAAGTTGTGCAAATCATTGAGCGACGATTAGCAACTCAAGCGGAAAATTTAAAAACTGTAAGAACATTTGTCATATTCTAAAAACACGTTCTTGAAAATTATGTGTCGTAGTCCTCACTAATCTTTGATCTTTACATTGTTGTGTTCCTGCAGCAAAGCAACCTGTACAAGTCTCGGGAAGAGAAATATCAATCTAAAATTAGAATACTGGAAACACTTGCAACAGGGACTGGTGACGAAAATAAGGTAGTATAACTTCTGGTTTTGGATGTATGTTTTTTTGTTTATTGTTATGGTTTTTATATAAAGTAAATTGCACATAACTACCTTTGTGAAATGCCCGCGAACACATGAACTCATATTATATTTACACGCTTTACTCTTCCATTTCAATTTGATTCCGTTCTTGAAATCCTCCACGGAATCATATTGAAATCAAAGATTAAAGGATGGGAATGAATAGTTTTGGGATATTATAAAATTTTAAACTCACGTGACGAAAAAAAATTGAAAGTTTTGATGGTTTCCGTCTATTTTGTACAATGGTGAGACATGGAAATTCATAAGGGTAGTCATGTGTTTGGAAATTTTACAATGGGATCATATGTTTGTGGGCAATTCATAAAAGTAGTTATGTGCAATTAACCCCTTTTTTTTATCAGCAAATGCAATTAACCCTTTTATATGAATCTCCCAAGATGGTCTTGAACTTTTATCCATGTTTTTGGTAGGTTGTTATGAACCAGCTTCTACAGGCAAAGGTACTATTGCAATCATTACCAACAGTGTTTCTTATTACTTATTAGCTTCAACATTGTTTCTGTTATATGCATAATTTGGTTTTACAGGTTCAGAACACCAAACTAGAAGAAATAAAAAAACATGAAGAACAAGACGTGGTTAGATTAAAGAAAGAGAAGGTTCGCAACGATATTGAGATTTCTACTCTAAAGCAAGAACTAGAAATGGCTAAAAAGACCCATGAAAAGATTTGCTCCGATCTAGAAGCACAATCTAAGGAAACCAAAACCAAATTTGAGAAGAAGATTAGTGAACTAGAACTCCTTCTTACTGATTCAAGAAACAAGGTTAAAGAACTAGAAGTATACTCAGAAACCAAATCTCAGAGATGGCAAGAGAAGGAGCAGACTTACCAAAGATTCTTGGGTTTTCAGTTCACAGCATTAAAGGTTTTCCTTACAGAGCATTTGCATTCACCATCTCATATCACTTGAGTAATTAACTTCGTAACATGCATTTTTTTTTTTTGCTAAATAGGAGTTAAAGGTGGTTTCTGAGTCCATTAAACATGAAGTCTCAAAGACAAAGAGGAGTTACTGGGAGGAATTCTATAACTTGGGTACGATTGATTTCTTGCAATCCGTCATTGTTGGTCTCTAATTTTTGCTTCTCATGATATAATGGTCAATTATGAGCAGGAGTGAACCTTAAAGGTCTAGCTGATGCTGCTGAAAATTACCATCTGGTTCTTGCTGAAAATAGGAAACTATACAACGAAGTCCAAGATTTGAAAGGTTTGTTCTTTGTTATACTTGAGTTCGATAGTTAGTTAGATATCTAACATTTGCACTTACAGGAAATATTAGAGTTTATTGTCGAATAAGACCATTTCTTCCTGGGCAAAAATCAAAGCAGACTACAATTGAGTATGTCGGTGAAGATGGTGAATTGATTGTTGCAAATCCTCTAAAACAAGGCAAAGATAGCCATAGATTATTCAAGTTCAATAAGGTTTTTGGTTCAGCTGCTACTCAAGGTCCGCGTTATTTATCTTGATTAAGATTTTATTCGACTTTGCATGATACTTATGGAAATGAAAATCTTTATTGGTTATTCACTTATATTGAAATAATCATATACTGGCAGAGGAGGTATTCTTTGATACCCAACCATTGATTCGTTCTGTTCTTGATGGATACAATGTTTGTATCTTTGCCTATGGTCAAACTGGCTCAGGAAAGACTTATACGATGGTATGGAACTTATCTTTAAATTCCTTGCATTTTTATATTTTTGTATACTTATAATTCTTTTTTTTTTACTGCATTTGTCTTCAGAGTGGACCTAATATGTCATCAAAAGAGGATTGGGGAGTCAACTATCGAGCATTAAATGACCTTTTCCAAATTTCACAAAACAGAAGAGGCTCCATTTCTTACGAAATTGGAGTCCAAATGGTAGAGATATATAATGAACAAGTTCGTGACCTCCTCTCAGATGATCTCTCTCAGAAAAGATATCCTTTTAAACCTTTGAATATATGAATTTGTATGCATATAATATAACTTCTTCAACTGCTACTTTATGTGTTTGATCAAACATAAAAAAGTTAAAGATATTTAAAAGAATCTTCAGTTTTCTCTAACTTGCATACACTTGGGATTTGGAATACCGCCCAACCAAATGGATTAGCTGTACCTAATGCAAGCATGCACCCGGTTAATTCCACCTCCGGTGTTTTGGAGTTGATGAATATTGGCTTGAAAAATAGAGCAGTTGGTGCCACTGCTTTAAACGAAAGAAGTAGCCGATCCCACAGGTTGCACTTTTGGTTCAACTTTCATTTATTATCTATTTCTTGAATTAGATCTGTTGCTGACACGTATTATGGAATTTTATTTTGCAGTGTTCTCACTGTCCATGTTCGAGGCACGGACTTGAAATCTGATGTTGCCTTGAGCGGCAGTCTACATCTGGTAGATCTTGCTGGAAGTGAAAGGGTGGATCGCTCTGAAGCAACTGGAGACAGACTCAAAGAGGCACAACATATAAACAGGTCCTTATCTGCTCTAGGAGACGTAATCTTTGCTCTTGCACAGAAGAGTTCTCATGTACCATACCGGAATAGTAAACTTACACAAGTCCTTCAGAGTTCTTTGGGTATTTTTTTTTGCTCTCGTAACTGTGTTATATGATTGTGTGTGTATAGTCTGGGGTTAATTACACCTAGGTACCCCTAAGTTTACAAGTTTTTCACCTAGCTACACCCAAGTTCCAAATTCATTTTGCAGCTGTCCTAGGTTTTAAAAAAAAAAATCACAAAGCTCTTTTTTTGCCAGAAAATGCCCTTGACCCTAATCTCAAAAGGAGCTCCATAACTATCCAAAACATTTCGATTAGATGTAAAAAACGGTTTGGTAGATATATATAAAAAAACTCCCTGAAAAACAAAACTATTAAAAAGAAAAAAAATGGCATTTTTGAGATTAGGATCAAGGGTATTAGCAAGTGAATTTCTTTGAAACCTAGGATAGCTGTGAAACTAATTTTGAACTTGGGTGTAGCTAGGTAAAAAACGTGTAAACTTAGGTGTAGTTAGATGTAATTAACCCTATACTCTATATGTATTCATTCTAATCTCTCTCTTGAGCTTACTCCACAATAATTTTTCTCTATAATCAGGTGGTCAAGCAAAGACCCTTATGCTTGTACAGCTGAATCCCGATGCAGAGTCATACTCTGAAACCTTAAGTACACTAAAATTTGCTGAGAGGGTTTCTGGTGTTGAGTTAGGTGCTGCTCGAAGCAATAAAGAAGGAAGAGACATCAGAGAACTTATGGAACAGGTTCATTCTATTAACTCAGAAGAATTTATCGAAAAGGGTTGATTTTATTTTTGCAAGCTCATGATCATGAACTAAATACAGTATGTATCAGAATAGAAAATCCTTGCCACATGCAAACCCATATTATGCTATATTGAATCACAAGATTTAGCAGATTTAGAACTCTTAGATTGTCTTTGGAACAAGTTTTGTGACTTATAACTTCTTGATTTTGTATGAGTAACACAATGTCAAATCAGATTTGATTCTTTTTCGGATCTTGCAGGTGGAAACTCTGAAGGAAGCTATTGGAAAGAAAGACAAATTGATAGAGGACTTGAAACAGCCCAAAGCTAAGGCTAATGGAGAGAAGCATGATCATGAGCATGGTATTAAGTCATTGAGGTACGGGCCTTCCTCCCCTAGAAGACACTCCATAGGGCCTTTAAGGCCAACCCGAACACTATCTGTTGGAAAAAGTAAAACCTCCGGGTTTCTCGAGAAAGCAGCTTCTGATATCGACAAATTCTCAGAGCAGAGTGATAAGCACTCAGAAGCGGCTTCCTTGCCGTGTATGGATGACTTGAGGCACAAGCAATTTTTCTTGCAATCCAAGCTATCTTCTGCGGAGTGCATTGCTGAAGATGATGAGCTTTTGAGGTTTGGGGATGGAGATTCTGATGAGAGGTTGAGTGATATATCTGATGGCGTTCTCTCTATGGGAACGGAGACTGATTCTATTGGCAGTGGGGCCGTGGAGTTGACTCTGTTCTCTGATGTCAACAGACCCGTTGAGAACATAGACAGGTAAGTCAAACTTTTTGTTCTCCTTATTTGCAATTCTGTGTTAACTTGAGTCTCAAGTCACTGTATGGTTTGGTTCGATGCAGAATTAGTGTACCGTTGGATGCACCAAAACCTACTAATGTACCATCTAATGAACCACCTAATCCACCATTGAACATACCAACTAAACTCCCAAAGCTCCAACGAAAACTGATGCAAGCTAAATCTCACATGTCGATGTCTAGAAGCTCGCAGAATATTTCCTCCGGTAAGCTTAATCTTTCCTTAGTGTTTGACTCTTTTTTGCGAAAATTAAGGGTAGAGGATATGTTATTGTTCGAACTTTTTGGGAAAATTAAGGTTAGAGGGTATGTTAGTGTTTGACTTTCTCTTACATTTTATCGGGACACTTATTTGAGGACGGAGTGAGTATTGGGTCTGTTCTTTCAGTGTTTCTCATATCTTCTTCTTCACCGATGTCTCTTGTTCTTTGTTCAGGTGCTCGGAAACCTGCTACGGGGAGCAGTGCCTCCATGAGCAGGACCTCTTCGAGCTCATCTGGATCGAGTAAACGATGGCAGTAAAGTAATTAACAGGAACTTGGGATCACATAATAGAGCATGTATGTAACTCTCTTACATAACTGTTTCTAGTTTACTGCTCTTCCATTTGATCTCTATTTGTATTTAGGAGAAGAAAAATAGGTAATCAGAGACTCAGTGTAAAAAATAGGTAACTACAGCACAAACTAACTGTTACGATGTAAGTGACTATTTGATTTGATCCATTCCTAGGATGCTGCTAATGTAATGGAGAAGATTGCATCATCATTGTCTCTTGACAATGCTTAGAGATATAGTGAAATTTAACTTTTTTTTTTTTTAATTCCATACCCAAAAAAGCAATGTTTTAATTGAAATAGACTTTATTTTAACTTGCTTTTTAGTTATGTTTTGTTTCAATTTAGTCTCCCTAATTTTTGGTTACAATTCAGTCCCCAAAACATATCATTTTGTTCTAGTTTAGCACTTGTGATTGCAATAACATGTATACTAAATCAAATCAATTTTGGATGGCTGGAGGAATAAATTAGATGGAAAAAAGTGTAGAAACTAGAAAATGATATAGTTGGGAGGACTAAATTGGAACGCTATATAATTATATGAGCAAATTAAAATAAAGTGCAGATTCTTACTCAACGTTTTTGACATGTAAGGTATTACGTTAAAATTTGCTATTCAAATATATAATTTTATTCGGATTTTAATACTTTCATCATAATATTGTTAAATGTATTAACGTCACGCTTAAATTTTAATGAATAATTGAAGTATCATTTTAAACTATTTTTATTTATATATAAGAGGTTAAACTGAAGATTTATTTATTTTATAACTTGAAAACAATTTTTTTTTTTCTGTACATAAACACAATAAGCCAATATTTTTCTTTCTACTAAACGGTTATCAGTTTGACATAAAAGCCGATCAAAACCGCGGGAAAATGGAAGAAGACGATCGGAGCAACGATTCAACGGATCCGAGAACCCTAGAATCTGAGCAATCTCCGTCTCCGAACCGTCCTCAGATCTCCTCCGATCCCGGTGAACCGGCCGGGTCCAAACACTCGTTCGACCAAACCTAGATCATTAGGGCGGTGGAGGTCGTCGAGAGAGACTCCGGCGCCATTGCCGAGAGCTTCGCGTTTCTATTCGCTTCGCTCCAGCTTGCGCTATCTGAGGTGGGTTCCGTTTGGCTGCAGAGAAAATGAAGGAAAGTCGGAAAGGACATTGAGTGCTCGATTTTTGTGCTTTTATGATTTATCTGGTTCCGTTCTGGTCTAAATCCGATTTTGGTTGTGTATGATTAGAAGCATGACGAGTTTTAGAACTTTTCATGAATTGTTAGTGGCATTGTGTCAATTTGTGCAAATTATCCTTTTCTGTTTGGTTGGTGAGAAAATGGATTTGGGGAAAAATAAAATTGAATTGACCTGAGTGACTCGCGCTGTTGCTGAGAGCTTCGCTACAGCTTGCTCTATCCGAGGTGAATTATTGTTTGGCTGCTGAGAAAACGAAGGAAAGTCTGAAAGAAAATGGAATGCTCGATTTTTGTGCTTTTATGATTGATCTGATTCAGTCAATCTAAATTCTGTTACCGTTGTATTGTGAGTGGCATTGTGTCAGTTTGTGCAAATTTCCCCTCTTCTGTTTGGTTGGTGAGAAAATGGATTTGGGAAAAGCAAAATAGAATTGATTTTGGGTTATAGTGTTTGTTGAAAAACATAATGGTGATTGATGATTTCAACTCTGTAGGTTACGAGCAGCTCGGTCGATCATATGCATTGCTTCAGTGATGCTTCAGGTCACATTCAGGAATCTGGTATATAACTCTCTCTAATGCTTATTGAATTTGCTAAATTTGACAATAGATTGGCTAAATCCGCATATGATTGACAATAGTTCGGCAAAACTTGCTTTCTAAACTACATGAATGGGGCTATTTTGTTCTGTTAATCATATGCATTGCTTCAGTGATACTTCAGTCGCATTAGATAACTCGATTGGCTAAATCTACATGTGATTGACAATGGTTTGGCTCAATTTGCTTCGTAAACTACACGAGTGAGGCTCTTTTGTTCTGTTGATCATATGCATTGCTTCAATGATGCTTATATAACTCGTTCATGTGTATTGGATTGCTAAATTTGACAACAGTTTGGCAAATCTTGCCTCATAAACTTCCTGAATGGAGACTCTTTTGTTCGGTTTTCGATCTATGGAAAAGGTTTTATGAGAAACTCATGAACTAACTCACGCTTCTTCGTACTGTAGAAGCGTTTGATGAGAGTGATTCTCTTCGTAGCTTAATCTATCTTTGCTTTTGCTATAGACACTAGGAAAATCCATACAATGGTTAATAACTTAATATATGTCAATAGCGATGAAACTGTTTGCTTTTAGATATGTTATGGATCCATCTCCTGATATGCATATCATTGTTCTGTCTTCTTGCTTTGCAGTACTCGATGCAGCAACAAAAGGAAATAGCTATATCAATTCGTGCGTAAGGTATTTATAAACTGATTTTTTAAGTATTGTTTGAGTAAAAGCTTGTTATGATAGAATTGTGAGAAGCCGGAACTGAACATGTTTAATTAATCATCTAAACTTGATTATGGAGCTCGTTTGTTTCAGATTAAACGAGGAAATGAAGGGTATTGATGGACTTGCCAGGCAACTGTATCCTTACATGATTATATGTTTAACTATCTTAACTTGATTAGCGAATTTGTTTCCTAGAATCATGATTTATTTATTTTTAATTAAAGAGTCTGACCCGATATATGTATGTTCCTTTGACGATTGAAAAGAAAAGTCTTGAGGAGGAACGTAGACGCTCTAGACTCTGCTGCAAACAAACTCCTCTGGCTTCCATGAGGTTCCAGCTCCAAAACCAACTGAAACTGTAAGTTCCATGTTTTTTTTAATCGGTAATTCTTAATCTAATTATACCTAATATCTATCCATATATAATATTAAAAACTCTGTTCTTGAATAACATTTTTTTAGTTTCTAGTAACATCAGTTATTTCAACAAGTTTTTGAACATTTGAAGACCGGATCTTTTTGATACAAGTTTTGTTTTGGGTAATTTAGAGACTAATTTTTTTTAAGGCAATTTAGAGACTAATTAAAGGTTGATTCAAGTCATTTATACCAAAACTCGCTGCTTGCTAGCCCTTCGGATATTGATTGAAAGCCCACCGTAATTGTTTTGGGCTTCTTATCATCTGTGGCCCGTATATGAAATCGAAATTGGGCCGATCCAGTAAGTTCATGGTAAAACTATTGTTTTTTGATTGATAGTTTGTAGTTTAATCTCTGAATTTAATTTTAATCTAGTTTTTTAAGGTTAATCCTATCTTACTCCATGGCTACTCTCATTACATTTTAACATTGGGTCTTATATGAATAGTATTAGTGTTATTATTTGTCAAAAAAAAAAGTTTTAGTGTTATTAAAGTGAATATAACATTAATAAAACGGCTTTATCAAAATTTTTTTTAGTGAAATGACATATTTTAATTTACTTGTTCGACCTATACAACACGAAAATTAATGTATAATTGAATATTAAGATTTTGATTTAGGACAACCATAGATGTTGACTTTTTTTAACCTTGATATAGTGGGTAGCTTTCTTGGAATCTCTGTTGAAGTTTGGTATCAGATCGTCAAACCCAATATCAATTTGCTTAAGACCAAGAGAATTGAATGGTAAAAGAACAAAATAAATTAATAGAGCCAAACGGACCTTGTTTATTTCAAATCTTTTTTTTTATTAGTAGTGATTAGTAAATTAGTTTCTGAGGCAATTGGGTGGGCTGAGTTGTTAAGAAACCACTTGGCGACCATTTTTGATCTTATGCATTCTTTTTTCTTTTTTTTGAAACTATGATCTCGTAATTATGATAAATAAATTAATAGTTCGTTTAGTGCAATCTAGGGGCGTAAACGAGTCGAATCGAGCCTAATTTTGTCAGGGTTTGGCTCCGTTCGCAAAAAAATTGGTCAAATCGCCCGAGCTT
>JAYMSW010003143.1:0-12643 GCA_036897725.1 Erodium texanum | reverse complement strand
CTGATTAGTAGAATGTGGATTCTGAATTTTACTATTTTTTTTTAATTCGTAGTGTATTTTTTCAGAAAATGTAAGATGATAAAATGTTTCGGATCCTTTGATATAATTTTTCAATCCACTTAAATTGAATTTTAGTATTTTCATTAGAGTGATCATATATTATTTCGTATTTAATTATTATATAAAGAACAATATTTTAATACATTTTTAAATTTAAACTTTTATGTTTATCTACAAAAAAACAAATATGTTTCGAATTGAATTATGTTTATCTAACTATATGTAGGAAATGATTTTTTTATCAAAACGAGTCCACGTGTCAGCCTGTTATTGGCTCCACCATGACTTTCGACTAATCAGTCGAAAGTCGAAACTTTCGACTAGTCGAGAGAACTCTCGACCGGTCGAGTCGCGAAGGAGGTTTCGATTGAACTGACTTTCGACTGATTAGTCGAAAGTCAGTCGAAAAGGCAAAAAAAAAGGTTCGACTGATCTCTCGCCTGCACTGCGCATGCTCTAATACAAAGATGGAAAGCTGATAAGGACACTCACTGCTTTTGGATTACAACCCTCCGAAATTAACTTCAGTATTTCAGCTTCTGTTACCGTTGTCCTTGCGATTCCTTTAGTTTTCGGAACTGTCCATATCCTGTTACATTTTAAGCTTTGCTTATTAGCAGGATTTACAGAGCCACAAACAGTTGTATGGCTGAATAAACTATAGAGAACAAGTAACCGATTGAAGCTTAAACACATAAAGCATAAAAGCACTTCTACTTAGTTAGAATAGGACATGAACAAATGCAGATCCCAAACAGGAAGTTACAGAATATGTCTAGACACAAACAAAAGAAAAGGTGGATGTGTCCTGACTCCTGAGTCATAACTCACAATGTTCAAGGTTAGCTATATGAATTGTTTGATTATTAGAAGCAAAGGTTCTAAAGCATTGCAAGTTGCAACCTATAACAAGCTACCATTTTTAACAAGAAAGTACAAACTTTAAGTTATAATATAAAAAAAATACTATATTTGGAGAGTGTGGAGGGGACAAAATGTAATCTCATCAAAGACTTTTCAATTACAACCATAAGATGAACCAAAAGGGTTTTGTGAGTAATGTGAAGAAGTTATATGCCTTCTGGAGGAAATAAAGGTTTTAGTAAAGTCTATTGTGGTCCACAGTAGACTGATAAATGGCATAAATTCACATGGGTAAGAACAAGAGTGCAGAAACATATTAACTATGGCGGTGCAAACATTGCAATATATCCCTATATAGATCTGCAAACCATTGAGATCATATGGTACGAATAACCAAAAACCTGATTGAGTCATTTCGTCGAACACCATATAAGCACTAAATCCTAGACAACTTGCAGCTACTCAGGACGATGACTGTCGACGGATATGGCAAATACTAACAAATCGATCATTGATCTTACGGTAGAAAACAATCAATCTTCCCTCACGGGACCTTGATTTGGCAAAATCAGCTGATACATCTACTTCACAAAAAAGAAAAATTGAATAAACCCAGCTATTGCTTCAAGAAATTGCAGCAAAAAGGAACAAAAGAAGTGAAATAGCGTACCTATTGGTGAAGAGCATTCCAGCACAGAAGCTTCCTAAGCAAAGAAGAAGAACCCATTTCTGCGAATCTACGCTCTTCGAAGATAGCTCTCCCCTGCTTTTCAGAGACATCTTTTTTCCTTCTCTTCAGTGCGTTTCTCTATTTCCCACCCCCAAGACAAGAACCCATATGCAGAACAAGCACACGGGACCAAACCGAAAAGAGACCCAGATGCGTACAGAGCCCGAGTGCAAGAAGTTGAGCTGAAAGGAGAGGAAATTTGAAAGTGCAGTGCGGAGAGAGAATCAGAATCAGGGAAGAGACGGGAGTGCTCTGTTTTGTTTTGTTCCTTTTCTTTATCCTCTGATGCTTTGGTTCGTTCTGTTTCTCTCTCTTCTGTAGATTCTCTCTCTCTAAAAACTTGCTGATTTGCAGGTGCGACGTTGGGGTTGGAAGCAGAGGAGAGAGAAGGAGACCCACTAACTGCCTCGTTCGCTATGCCAAAATTACCTAACCGTCCTTGTCACACCTTTTAACTGTAACTGTAAACTGGCGCTTGATTGATGTGTTCCAATGACAAAAATGCCCCTCCTCCTTACTCCTCTTCCATTGATCTCTTCTGGTGGTCTATTTTATTTTTAGAGCATGTGTGTGTCACCTATCTATGCAGAGTGGAAGGCCAACCCTACGTAGGGTGTTTTTTACTTTCTACTTTGGACTTCATTTGTAGGACCACATTTAGCACTTCAAAAACCCGTATGCAGAAAGAACAGAAACTTGTATAGTTACATTACCCGTTGGCTCTTGTGAAGATTTAGTGGTGGTGGTGCTGGATTATAATATACTTTCATGGCTTAATAAGCATACTCTTAATAACTATCAGGGAAGGCTAATGTCGGCCCTAACGTGCTAGTATCGGTGTTGTCGTAGAGATAGCAGCTGTTGGTTTTGCTGTTGTGTCACCTTCGACGACAATTCTGGAGCCATTATAAGTCATTGCTGTCATGCTGGTTCCGTCAATGGGAACTTGTCGCGTCAGCAGCCCGCTGGCGGTGGGCTAGTCATGGTAGGGAGTCGTTGGACTCTCAACGGCTCATTTTTTTCTTCAGACAAACCCTTTATAAACCCAATAATTATATCTTTGTCATCGACCAAACACCTACGAATACCACTCACCATTCAACACTAAAACCACACATTTCTCACACCTCTCTCAAAAGTATATCTCGTTGTGCAACCATTGTCTAGCCTCTCCCAAGTACCATAATGTTTCTCCGATACAACCCATTTGATGACATTGAATTTAACCTTAACCAAATATCAATCGATTCAAACTCTTCGTCATCCGATCACGAGGAGGAAATGAAAAATTGGAATGGAGTTGGGTTGGAACGTTCAGCCAGCACCATATTTATAAAAGGTGTATAATTGTAACGTTCATGACCGAGTGGGAAAAAATTAATTTGTTTAATTTATAAATTTAAATTGATACGATAAAATTCTCGCACAAATTTTTTAATTTCATATTCACCATAAAACACTGAAAATTAACTTCAAATTTAATTCAGTTAATTAAAATAAAAAATATTAATAAATTATGTGTAACATCAATGGCACACCAGTGATACGTTGGCCTCATTTACCACAGCACCAATATTATCTCTGTCACATTACCCCACATATACTGGCATGTCATTGTTATCACAGTAACTACAACGGTAATGTGTTGGCCTTGTTCTTACTAAAATACTCATTCATGTTTTACTAAACCCACGATCTTAAACTTAATGATTGGCAGATTGTAGTGGCAATTTGGTACTACACAAGTCAGCACATGTGGCATGTGCATGTCAGCACTCCATGTCACAAATTTGGGATGGAGAGAGGGAAAGAGGAGTACTGTTTCCAAAAATAAATAAATAGTATATTCAAGAAAATAATAAAAACAAACATAATTTTAAATAGCAGTAACTTTTGGCATATGTAAACTTAGTTACTGATTTTCCATATCGGAATGAGTTTCAATAACATTGGGTTTCACCCATCTACCATTCTTCACCTACAACTATATACATCATGGGACCTTCTTTTATTCCTGAAGTCTTTGGTCAAGCAAGTGGGCTCACCATGACTGGGGATCGTTCCTCATTACTTTAGTTAAACCCAAGAGTCTGAATAAAGAATTTAGTTTGAAGAGAAAGAAAAACCACAAAGGGAACTGATTTGAATTATTTTTATTTGTTCCAAAACTTTCATAAATTTGCCAAATTGCATAAGCGTGCTTGTAGAAAAGGTTGGATCATCCGACAACATATGATTAGATGTGAGAAATTGAAACTTAGGTTAGTCTTATCATTACAATATTCAGTACCAACCCTCTAATCTCTATGTAATTGGTCTCTCATGTCATGCCCATATGTTATAAAAACTAGCACTCAACCCACTCTCAAGTTTGGTTCTTTTATTTGGCTGACGATAATTAACCATAGGAATGACACCAGTCTCTAGTTTTATAACTACTAAATCTCTACTACTCAAATTGTTATAATTCCTTATCTTTTCGTGAGAGTAAACACCTCGAATCTTCAATGGACCTTGAGCAATGTGTCCATGTTTATGTGGTAGAGCCCATGCACCATCGCATGCTTTTAAGTTTCAACAACTCATTATTTTAGTCAATAAATCATATCCTAAATTTACTCTTAACAAAATTTCTCCCCACACAAACTTCCAACCAAATGATCGATTATAATTTGAAATTAGACTTCTTATACTATCTGTTTTTGAAGTACGTAATGATGGTGCTTCCAAAAGGAGAGAGAGGCACACGGCTCCTTCAATCAGAACCCAACCCCATTTTGTTTGATTCTTGCCCGTATGCTATTGCTACCACATATATCTACACACATTCCTCTTCAAAAAAAAATCTACACACATTCAGTTCTGTTCAATGTTTGACGTTTCAAACACTTTAGTTTAACTATTGACTTAACAATCATCTCTATTATAATATTACACAAGTGATCGTGTAACGGTATTCATAGCGGAGCTTTGGATGCTTAGCCTCTGATCACTCTCTTCTAATCAATATACGACACATGACATTTCGATAAAAAAAAAATGATTGTTGGTTTCAATGGTCATTTTTTATAATAAAAATAGTTTAAAAAATCAAATAAATCTCGAAATAAATAAAATAGAATTTTTTTCCTTATATATGCAACACATCAATTAATTTCATTTGAATGTGAGTATGAGTGTAATTTCATTTGAATTTAATTTAAATCTAACACTAACTTTGAATTAAAATAAATTTAAAAGCATCTAAAGCCAACATCCAAAGCGACAGTAGCTATGAACATATTAGTCTACTTTCTTTTCTCTCTTTCTCAATAACCGAATTAATTATCACCCAAAATCACTCCATCCAAAACCACTACTGCGGTGCTCTAATGTTTGGAAAATGGTATAAAATGACATTATTTATTTATTTTTTGATAAAAAATGCCCGTAAACTAAAAATCACAATATTTGTGAGTATAAATTTTGTAAAAACTTCAAAAGCAAACCATGAACTAAGAGTACATATCATTTGCAGATACACGTTTAAACACACCTTACGCTTCAAACACTAATCATAGGCTTTCAAAAATTATCAAATGTTAACATGGACAAAGATGTTAGTTTGGTATTGGAGAAATTACTCTCTCGAGATTGAAAGGTGGTTAACAACTATTAGTTGCAAATGTCGTGTAGTTTAGAGTTAGTTTTAAGGACTTTCTCTTAAATAATCAATGTATAGTTTGTATATATCATCAATTAAATAAATTGTTTAATTTAAAAGAAAAGGTGATACTAAAAAAAATTCGAATTGTATGTAAAGTATTTTCATTTCAATTTCATAATTTAGAATATTTATAAACAAAAACCAACACAATTTAAAAATTATGGTTTTAACAAAATATACGAAATTAAATATAATTTATCCACTGCAAATATAATTTAGCGTTTTCTATTAGACCGAGTTAGGAAATTGGACTTCCTAAAGTAGCCCAAGTTTGGTTTCATCTTGGCCCATCTAGATCCTCAATGTCCGCGGCCACGTAAGCGCACGACACACCCCGCGCATGTTAGAACTCGAGCCGTCGCGCCCTCGGTCGGTCTCCTCCTCCCTTTCCTTCAATAGTAGCACCACCACTACTGAATCTTTTTGATCCAATCAGCGAAGATCGGAGCCTGATCAGTCGACGCATCAACGAAAACGGGAAGATAATGGAGATGAGGTCGAGAGTTAAAATCGCAGTTTTCGTAGCTTCTTTCGCTGCAATGTCCGCCTTCTTCGCCGCGCAATACCGGCGCCGCCGGAAGGAGAAGTGTCCTCGGGGTCCGTGTTATTTACACTCCGAACAGAAGCCGCAGCACTCCTTCAAACGGGTCTTGGCAGACAACTCGTACTCTCCGTTCAAGCACTCAAAGCTCAACGGTACGGCTTTTTTCTTCTTCTAATAGGGAGCTGACTTTCTCTTTGTCTGCTGAGAAACATAGTGAAAATATGAGAAAACTGTAGGTGTAATGTTTCTTGCTCGTAACGTAATGATGATCTGTTCGGCAGCTTAGAAACTGGTTAATTTATGGTCCTTGTTGCAGAGGATTCTTCCAATTCGCATCCTTACGAATCGGAGATCTCAGCCTTGATAGAGAACTCGAGATTCGAATTCGAGTTCGATACAGATGATTTTGATTTGGTGATGAGAGAGGAGTATGTTTGGGTTGAGACGGAGGCACAGTTGAAGGAGCTGGCTGATGTGTTGAGTAAAGAAAGAGTTTTTGGAGTCGATACCGAACAGCATAGCTTAAGGTCATTTTTAGGGTTTACATGCTTAGTACAGGTTGGTAGTAGTTTTGAATGTTGCTTTGTTTAGTGTGTTTGTGATGTGTGTAGTATGTGATGGATGGTTCTGGTCTTTTTTGTTTGTTTGTAAATTTGACTAGATTTCTACTAAGAAGCAAGATTATTTGGTGGACGCAATTGCACTGCATGATGTTATGGGCATTCTTCGACCTGTTTTTGCTGATCCTAGTATCTGCAAGGTACTTCATTTTGGCTGTGATGTTAAATCTTTTGTACCTCTTTGTTAGCATTTTAATGAAAGAGGATCTAATGTTTGATCTCTAGTATTATCTTATGATTATCGTGATTATTATCTATTGTTAACAGGAGTTTTGTGGATTAGGTTTTTCATGGGGCTGATAATGATGTTATCTGGCTACAGAGGGACTTCCATATATATGTTGTTAACCTATTTGATACTGCTAAGGTAAAGCCTATCGCCTTGGATAGAGTCATTGATAACATTTGTGGTTGTGTGACTGGTTACTGAGACATTCTGCCAAGAACTGTGGTTGTTCTAAATTGTTGTCAACATTGCAGGCCTGTGACGTGTTGTCAAAACCACAGAAGTCACTAGCATACTTGCTTCAAACATACTGTGATGTAGCCACAAACAAACTGTTCCAGGTTTGGTTTCGAAAATATCTTGTTATTGATATCATCAGTTGGATCTGCGAAGTGTAACATTGTGCATCATATTAATGTAACTGCGCATGCTTTGTGGGATGATAATGCTTTAGATGAGGCATTGTAATATACCATCAATTAAGCAGCTTACCACCATTCTTTTCTCAGACATTCATGTCTGAAGATCTGCATAGGATGCGTGTTTAGCAGTTCACAGTTTGGTGAAGCTCATATGTCAGTATGTACTATGTAGCCACTTATTTGTTCTTAACTTGAACTGTAGCGTGAGGACTGGAGACAACGCCCACTCTCAGCAGAAATGGTGGAATATGCTCGGGCAGATGCACATTATCTATTGTTCATTGCAAATTGTTTAATAGCTGAAGCCAAACAACAGGATGACGGTATGTTTCTATTTTATATTCATGTTGTGCATTAGAAAGAAGATTATTATCTTGTTTATGTTGGAATAAAGATAACCAAAATGAAAAAAAAAATACATACCATTCTAATAACATTGTACGAATATTTTAGTAACATTCTCAACATGCATATACATTCGTGCAAACACACATTCCAATTATTGTTCATGGAATACTGCTACAGTAATTTCAGATTTCTAAATATATGATTGTCTCAGAAAACTCATCTTGTCCCGATGACAAATTCAATTTTGTTCTCGAGGCTAGTCGGCGTTCAAATATGATTTGTATGCAACTTTACTCGAAAGAGGTTGAAGCTCCTCCAGGAGCTTCTGCTGCTTCATCAATATTATCCCGCCATGCAAATGGTCAAGGAGGTCTCACTTCAGTTTCTTGTCAAACCCAGGTTTGCTGATTCATCCATGCCATTCTAGTATTCATACTTTAGGTCAGTAGCATATAGCTCTTCATTCTGATGACTTTTTTACTCTTTTTTAATCCAGTTTGATGATTTCGTTAGGCGGTTGTGTGCATGGAGAGATGTAATGGTTAGTTGCAATTCCTTCAAATTTTGCCACTAGTTTGTAAATTACTTTATTACTATTTGGGGAATGTAAAGTTTGTCAAATAGTCAAATTTATTTGTATCTCAGAATCTGATGGTGTAAAACTGTCTTTGAATTCTCAGAATCTAGTTTTTTTATTTATTATTATTATTATAATTCTTTACTGATAATGACTACTTACATTTAAAGGCAACTTGTTTAAATACCGAAATATGCATGCCATTTTCATGACTAGCTTAGGTTGAAATATACTAACATGTATATAGAGCATGGTCCTTGTTACACATAATCCATTCCTCCAAGGAAGCCACTAATGATGGAAGACATATTCAACTTCTTACCCTCATGTTATATATTGCCAACATCATAGAAAGGGTGCACATCAGGTCCCCTCATGATTTCTCATCATATTATACGAGAATCCAGAACAAATGCTCGTCCATTTTTTTTTCTGGCCTACCACTGTTCAATAAAGCAGGAAAGGCTGGTCTGGGCAATTTTAAGCCAGGTCTAACATTCAAATAGGTTTTTTTTACTCCATTAGCTTGGGAATGTACTTCATTTGCTTTATGCTTGATTTTTCTGAATTCATTGGCCTTGAGATTCTGCATATGTAGTCATGTTTAAGCAACAGTTTGAGAAGTTCAGTTGACGACTATGGTTGTTTTACATCAGGGTAGAAGATAGTCACCTCCTGCATGGGACTGGACATAATAACCAGGCAGGCTGTTTGGTCCTCTGCATCTTGGCATCTGTCTCCTTCCCCAGCTTTGGGTTTTCTTCCTCATTTAGCTATAGGAATTAAGCAATTTTCAGCACTTCTCTATACTCTGACCTTTTAGATCTTTTCCCGGCGTAACAGTCATCCGTATATTATCCTAAATTTCAGTGCAGTTACTGAATGGTTCGCTTGCATTTATTGCCGTGGCGAAAATGCACAGGAAATTCCTTTGTATCATCCCAAATTTTAGTGCTTTCATTGTTTGGTTTGTATTTCTTGTATTCACTGACATGGCGAGAATGCCTGGAAACTACATAATAGTAATTTAAATGTACTCTGTGGTATGTGTTTATTTCCAGGCTCGACTGCATGATGAGAGTTTGAGATTTGTGTTATCAGACCAAGCCATAATTGCTCTTGCAGATAAAGTTCCGATGGCTACTTCAGAAGTATGCAATGTCATTGCTGACGCTGATCTAAACATGGATTCTTTGAGTTCCAGTTTTCTCTCATCTCCATCCCCTGTTGTTTGCAGTCATTTGGATGACTTCTATCATCTGTGGCAGGACACGATACACAACCCAGATGATATTTTACCTGTCATCCTTCAAAAGCATCTAGGTGGAAATGGAAGCTGTCCATTGTCTGTATTTAATTATGCTTTATTGGTGAACTGTAACCAAAAACTTACAAATAAAGTAGTTCCTAAACAAAATGGCTTTAGACATCCAAGGCAAGTTGCTAAGAGGTCTTCTCGAGAGCTGTTTGTTCAAAAGTTTTCCTGCAAATCTCCAGTTTATCATAACTGTAGGATCTATGCAGATGATGGAAGGCTGCTCTGTTACTGTGATCGTCGAAAACTGGAATGGTTGGTTGGATTTTTCAACTTCTATAGCTACCTAAACAGCATTGTGTTTGTGTACTTGTGTTTGATATGGTCATTGTTGTTATCTTACAGGTATCTTCGTCGTAATCTGGCAAAGCTTGTTGATGAAGAACCACCTGCCATTATGCTTCTATTTGAACCAAAAGGCCGTCCTGAAGATGAAGATAATGATTTCTATATCCAGAGTAAGAAAAATATATGTGTTGGATGTGGTGAAAAGAATCATTACTTGCGTTATCGGGTCATTCCCTCATGCTACAGAGTGCACTTCCCTGAGCACTTAAAAAGCCACCGTTCTCATGATATCGTCCTACTCTGCGTGGACTGTCACGAAATTGCTCATGCTGCAGCAGAGAAGTATAAGAAACAAATCGCTAAAGAATTCGGAATTCCTCTTTTCATTCGTAAAGTCGTGGATTCGGGGCAGCCCCAGGTTCTATCTGGGTCTTCTGACCCAGCAAAGAACTTTGAGGAAGCAGGTGTATCTCCCTTACAATTGCGAATAGCTGCTATGGCTCTTTTGCGTCACGGGCCAAGGATGCCATCCAGACGGCGTGAAGAGCTGACACAGGTACACTGCACATGTTGTATATTATTTTTGCTAGCTCTTAAATATGCATAATTGAGTGTGTTACTAGCTTGAATATGCAGTTGGATTCGCTCTAGTTGTCCTAGAGGCATTCTTTTCTTTGAGAAATCAAAGTTTGCCCTTCTGCTTTGCCAGCTGAATGTTTAAATAGACCTGAGTTAGATCGTCATCTAGCCAATTAATTTAGGTACTTATGGACATTGCCAGCAATTACAGTGGATCCATTGCTGTTCATTAAGGCATATGAAGGAAAAACTTCATGACAAGGACTTTTTACTAGTTACCCATGAAACAGATCACTCAAAATCCTTTATGAACAAATATGATTAGATGTTTGCATTGCCTTGCAATTTCCATAAGTGCTGCTAGCAAACACCATGATATCATGATTGGGTTATTTTCCCACCTTTGCCATACGGTGTATTGGATTTAGAGTTTCTTTGAGAAACCAACACATTATGTTCTATTTTACCATTTTATCTGTAGTTACATAACGGATCCGCACAGAAATGAATGATATTTATTAGCCCCAGGACTTAATTCAGTGTTGTATTTCTGTAGATTCTTATTTGAACTTTTTTTTTTGTTCTGTTGGGAAGAGCACGAATGTGATTTTATTTTCTTTTGTAGACTGTAATGAGATACTATGGAGGAAGGGAGATAACTGGAGAAGATTTAGAAAGAGCTTTGCTAGTTGGCATGAGTCCCCACGAGAGAAGAAGACTCGAGAGGAAGAAAGGCTTGTCTTTGAAACATTCTACAGAGAGTAGAAGAGAGCGGGAGAATAAATCAGGCAGCACAGTTGAAACGGGCATTGCAGACACATCAAAAGTTGAAAGTTCAGGTGATTCACATGCCGCTTGTGATGTTGCACCGTCTAATACAAATGAAGATAGAGATTCTTATACAGTAACAGATAATGTTATGAACAAATCTTCCTTATCAGATAGAAGTGTATGTTCTGATATAAAAAGCAATGCATGTAATGAAAATGCTGATGATAATGGTGAGAGTAAAAGCCAACCAAATGGATCGGTTGACTTACCCTATAGGTATGATGGAGATGCCCCACCTAAACACAATTCAAAATTATCATTATTAGGGCATGGTCCTCATGGAAAACTAGTTGTGGATCATCTACTTGAGCAATATGGGGATGATGGTGTCAGTCAATTTTGTCAAAGGTGGAGACAAGTTTTTGTCGAAGCACTCCATCCTCGATTCTTACCGTCTGGCTGGGATGTACTGCACAGGTATGCTGCTGCTTAAATCCTAGCTAACTTCTTTCATCTTCTCCCTACATTTCATTACATACTCCACTTGTTCATGAAATTGAGATATCAAATCAAATTCGAACCTGGATTCAACCATTTTTGTGAGGCCTCTTCCTTAATATACTGGGCATTAATTTTCCCATGAAAATTGTTATTGCTCTGTTGATTTTTTTGCATCAGTCATTTATATGATATGGAAGCTGAAATTCTCTTCATTTTCCTCAAGGATTTGATTTTGGGCACTGTTTTGTCAGTGGAAGAAGAGACTTTGGCGAGTTCAGCGTATTCAATCCTTCTAAAAACGATGAGTCGAAGAGCAAGTGAAGCCACAAATTATGAAGCTGAGTTGTGACTGGCCTTATAACTGAAGCTCCCATGTACTGTAGTATTTCTTCATTCTTGTTGTACTATTTTCTAAGTCTCTTCTGGTTTTTACTTCTCAATTTTGTACTGAATATTCAGAACAGTTAGTCAGTTTTTTTTATAATTGTTTTGTATCAGTATTTTATAGTTAATCACTGACCTATGAGGCCTGAAGTAAAATTCTAACTGCTACTTCCTCTTGGAATGTAAAACATACTACAATGTCTCTTATTAAGCTCTAAGAAGTGTGAGTTAATCTGGTGATGACATGTTGAACACTATTATCACTCAAAAGACAAGTCTAAGAAGGCATAAATCCAAATTGTACACAATTTCATCTAAACCCAACAATCCTGTGACACATTTAATGATTAGACAGACATTCATAGTTGAAACAGCAGCTACCAAATATTTTAAGCACATACATACAAAATTAAAACCTACCCTTTACCTTGTTAATTGTCCAAGTGGTGTATGATTAAATCGACTGGTGATAAAAGCATACACAAAAATGCTATCAATTCAGAAATGGATTTGAAGCATGATATAAATTTTTTATTACCAATCTCAGTTGTATGTAACATGTATTTTTTTTTATAAGTAAAACTCATATCCAAATCACCACAAGAGTATTCATAATTCAACTCGGTTCAACACAATATTCAGCAACAACATCACCAGCAACCGAATCAGGAACGAAATCGGACTCGGGCTCTGCGCGATTAGCTCTGC
>JAYMSW010003142.1:0-12644 GCA_036897725.1 Erodium texanum | reverse complement strand
AAAAAAGAAAAGAATGCAAATGGTAAATATGTTGGGGCGCTTATAAGTTTAAAATTAAATTCATTGAACATTTGATTGTGATATTGCCAAATCTGCTGGATGCTATTTTATTTGACTTGTCTAAATTCTACTTGTTTTTATAAAGTCAAAATTGTGTTATAAGCGCACACATACTTTGTTAGAAACTATTTTTTTTGTTTTATTAAACTGCCCTTTTTCATAATAATTCCTAACTTCTTCTTTAATTAGCAAAAATTGCTATCAGTTTTCTACCGATATATAAGCCAAGTCAGACCTTAGTTTTAAGAATCTAATTAGACAAACGCAGTTACTTTCAATCAATTATTTTGACATTATTTGGATATATATGAACTGAAAATACTTATTTATGAGACATTATTGTAGTTGAGAGAAGATCTGACTACATTTTCAAACAAACTTTAGTATTACTGTTTTATACGAAAGGTAGATGGTAGGGAGTAATGTTAAAATAACACAAAATATTATACTAAAAAAGAGTGATTTAGAATCTATGTATCTAGCATTAGTTTATGGAAAAGGGTTTGTAATGTGAGTGGAAAATAGGGTTTAAACAAATTAAAAGCCACGATAAGTACAACATATTAATTAGTGGGTGGGGATTAAGATCAGCCTACTTACTTTAGGTCTAATGAAATTGACCTTTTTCCATTAAGTTGTAATCAATTTCTCATGAACACCCTTAAACCCTAATCATATCACGGTTTAACTATTAATTTGGTTGGGACCAATAGTGTTCAATGCTCCTAAAAGGTACTATATATTATATATTGCAACTTGCCATGAGTTGATGGTAATATACATTTAAACCGATTTAAACATTTAGGGTATCTCTCTCTTTAGGGTTTCCATCGAACGTCGGAGTATGTAGAAGGGGATGAGAGCTCTTTGAACATGCTCTCCCCCTCTCCGGTTATTTTCTTTGTTGTTGCTAGATCCAACCTTGGTAGTGGACCCTCTGCACCAATCTCCTCTTCGCCCAGCCTCCATGTGCCGTCGTCATCGTCTTGCTTCGGCTCGTGTTTTAGCATGCAGTTTTTCTTGTTTTGTTAATCAATAAGATGCCAGCTTAGTCTGACTTTAGGCACACATTTATTGCAGTATTTGGCTCCACAATTATTATGGCTTTATGACGGCTTAGTCCGGTAGGTTTGGTATCATTATGCTGATATTTAGTGGGACCTTTGCGTAGGTCATTAATCATTTTTGGCATTGCTTCCTTTGTGTAAGCTCTCGACAGTTGTGAGTCATAGTCTGGTATGACATATTTAGTCGGATGTATTTTCCACTAGAGCTAATGTCTTTCTGTTACGACGGTATCATCCGTGTAATGAAATCGTTCTTGTTTAAAAGAAAAAAATTGATTTAAACTCTAAATATGATATTGTAAGAAGAAGAAGAAGAAAAAAACTTCCGAAATAACCTCAAAGACATTTTCATATGCTCTCATGTCATGAGTTTGTATTTTTAAAACAGAAACCTAGTCCAATTTGTTACATAATGATAATACACACATATATGGTAGATCGTAATCATGCATGGACTATGTAGTAATATTCATATAAAGTTTATTTAGATCCACTAGTTAAAATGGTTTAGGTTCAAATATAAACTTCTTATTAAAATACATACTAATGGATTAATCTTATTCATTCAATTTTTCAATGCTGCTACTTGTCACAATTTGGTGCAATTACTCAACTTCCACCATTTTTACTCTTTTATCCATTCTTGCTTCGTTAGAACTCCGATTCACTTCGTTCCAGCGTCAATATTTTTCTTTTTTTTCGAGGTCTACAAAACATGACCAATAAAACATATATTTTTAAAAGGTTTAGGGTTTAGGGCCAGGAGTTTAAGGTTTAGACTTTATGGTTTATGGTTAGGAGGTTAGGGTTTAGTGCTATGGGTTTAGGGTTTATGTTTAGGGATAGGGTTAGAGTTTAGAGTTTAGGGTTTAAGTGGTAGGGATTATGGTTTATGGGGTTAGGGTTTAGAGGTAGGATTTAATGTTTATGGCTTAGTGTTAGGATCTGGGTTTAGGGTTTAAGGTTTAAAATATATGCTTCATTAGTCTTGTCTTGTAGATCTCGAGAAAAGAAAAATATTGGCGTTGGAACGAAGTGAATCGGAGTTCAAACGAAGCGGGAATAAATAAAATAGTAAAAATGGTGAAAATTGAGTCATTACACCAAATTGTGACAAGTGACACCAAACACTTTGAATCAAAAAATGAGTAGCTGAAATAGATCCGTTGGTTTGTATTTGATCTCATACTGATTAAAATAGGGTGGGTTCATGTTACGCATATATATGATGTCTAGAATTATAGGGAAACATTCGAATTATTAGAGAAACTCCAATTAATGTGTTCCTAATCTCATTTGGTAAATGCATCATGAATAAATTAAGGTGGTCCAAAGTCTCCATACCCTTCCTATCTACATGAAAAATAAAATTATATACACATAAGTTGAGTATAACTAAAAACACTAGTATGGGTCCCGCACAACAAGGGACTGTGGGAAGAGCTTCTCTCTCTAGCTTGCTACAATAACCACACAACCAGTAGCACTCCCAAACCAAATCTAAAGCTCCCGGTAGGGAGGAGCAGCCGTGCTCCTCCCCGGCCCACTCCCTTTCCCTCCCCTTCCTCCCTTTTTGGTCCATTGGAGTTCCAGGAAGCTCCCGCCACTCTTGTCAGGTTCGTCTACCACTGTCGTCATTTGCATAGCTTTGGGTCTCACTGCGTGGGGGAGCTGAACTTGCCGGAGACAGCTCGGTTTAGGGCGGGATAGGACTGTGCCGGCCAGATCTGGTTTTTCCGACTAGATTGACCGACACGAGTCCCGAGGTCGCTGGAAACCGCCTGCTGTCGACGGGGGCTCGCCGGAACTTCCACGACCAGTCTTGTTGATTGAGCCCAGTTTCGTGGGGATCTTTGATCGGTCAAAGCAGATCAGGTATCTAGATTCAGGAGGATCTGGGGTATCCAGATCGGGTAGCCCAGATCTGGAAGTAGCGTGGCTGGCACAGGCTAAGAATGGACCGCCAGATGTGCCAACATCGCTAGTTCGGGTATCGTGTTGTCAAGGCCTGGAGGATTGCTCTTGTTGTTCGATTGGTATCGGCTTAGTATATTATGTTAGTAATGGTTAGTAGTGTTTACCAGCTGTTTCTGTGTTTGGTTATTTCTCCAGCGTTTTTCTGGATGTATTCCCCCGCCTGGTCGGGGTTTTAGTCTCGCCTCTGTGGCGATTGAGAGTTCCTTATGCGACCATCTGTGTTCATGTATATCTGGTTGTGATATATACTATCGGGATAACTTTTCATAAAATAAAAAACACTAGTATGTGATAGAAAACATTTGTAAGGTTATTAGAATTGACTTTGTTGGTTCAAATGAATATTATTGCACAAGTAATCTGGACTTTAATATGTTACTTATTTAATAGTGTAAATTTAGTTAACCAATTATTAAGATCAACCTTGTTAGTTAAGTGAGACTCTACTTTTTTTATTGATGGTTCTCCTCATTCTTTTAAAACGTGGGAATACAATCTCAATACTATTCCTCACATGTCGTTTATAGGTGGACTTTCTTCAAACCTTCCACTTATGTACAAGTATTGTCCCATATACATGTGAGCTATAACAGGGTCGAATTTCTACATATGCATTGAAGTTCACAAGAAGGTTAAAGTACAGGGAGCTCCTTAAACACAAACCCGCAAGCTCCTTCTCACGTATCGTTTACACATGAGTTTTCTTCAACACTTCCCTTACACGTAGGTTTGTCCTATCCGCACGTGAATAGTAAATCATAATAGGATTAGACTTCTTTATATGTGTTAGAGTTCACAGAAGGTAGGTTGAGACATGGAAGTCCACTAACACAGACCCAAATTAATTAGGATTTGAACCATATAAATTTAACTTATATTGGATCAGATTTTCACAACTAAAAAATCAATCTTACTAGTTGAGATTGACTTAAACCTTTATAACTGATTTTGTTTTCCTCTTATTTCTACTTAATCCAGGATTACAAAGTCCACAGAGAACATATGTGAAATTAAGAAAAGAAAACTGTTGTGCCTAACTCTGATCACTTATGGAGTTAAGGAGGGAGAGAGACCAGCACCAACCACACTTTAGGTTAGAATTGAAGGTGTCTCCCACTCCCACCTCCATCCCTTGAGTGAGAAGAATCCAAGAGAGAGGGCAACAATATAAATGAGGAGTGGGATATGATGGGTGAGAAAAGCATTTGACTTTTGAAGAAATTTTTCACAAGGTTGACATTTCACATAAAGGGTTTCATGTGATTTTTCTCAAAGCATCCAAAGCACACACAAGAACACTTTCTCAAAGCAAAACTATCTAGTATACTGTCTCTATATTGTATAGTGTATAAACACACATCATTAATGGGCTTATGATGGGGGCTCAAAGAGTCAATGGCTTCACAGACTCACTTGTGTTTTCTTGTCTCCTTGGGCTCTCTATATCATATGATCATCAAACCCTCTTAGCTCCTCTTCCTCTCTTTTTTCTTTTTTGTTTGTTTTTAGAGGGAGGAAATTAAAGGGCACACCAAAGTGTGGGACACTAGAGTGCCCTACCACTAGGACAGAGTGAGGCATGCTCCTCCTCCACCTCCTAAAAGTCTCACATCAGCTTGCTGGTTTTGCAAAATTAACAAAGAAAAGGGTCCCCCAAAAGGCATTTTTGAGTGCCCTTTTTTTTGTCATGCACAAACACCACAACTCTGCAATTTTATTTCTTTTATCACAAACACAAAAATGGACCCCACTCTCCATCTCTTCTTAATATAGAATTGTGTGCCTTTGCTTGCATTCTACTTCTCTTCCTCCACCTCTCTCACACACTCACTTTCTGTGGTCTGCTTGGTGCATTTGATAATGTGCATGGTAAAGAAGAAGAGGTGTGTGTAAAGGTGCAAATCAATGGAGTGCTCATGTATGTGTTTTGCTATCAATCATGGCACCATATCATGTGATTTTTTGTAATATGATTAGGTTTTGGAGTGGGAGCTTAAACCTAATAAAGAGGAGGGAACAAGGGAAACAAATGAAGCAAAGATTTTCATGGGATGAGTGTTTGAGAAGGCTAATATTTTTGAATCAATGATACTACTACCAACATATAGTCAACCTCACTACATCACCATCCAAGGAACAAAATGATCATATTTGTGTAAGGACATTTTAGAGAGATATTGGAGAGTTTGAGTTTGATGATGTCAATGTTGATATGTATTTGACAATCACTTTCACTTGATGATGTGTAAATTTTTGTTCATATCTTCAATTTTGTTTTTCTTGGTGGAAAGTACATCGAGTCTAATTTAGAAGTGAGATCGTCCATCAACATTTTAGGTGCTACCTCACCTAATTCATTGGGATTTGTTTTTCTTTCTATTTTCTAGCTGGTAGAAAAGAATATGTTGTTAACTAATACTATTCAATAATTAGTTGTAACCATGTCATTAAAATAACAATAATAAATTGTCGAGTTTCTTAATATATTTTTATAAAGGATTATGCACACATTCATTATGATAGCTTGACTGATCAAAACGAATACTGTTTGACATACTATGACTTATACAAAGTAATTTTGTTTTAATACTTTCTATGTTATTGATGTGTAATAACTTTATGTCATGGTCATTTATATATGAGCTTATTCTAACTATATTTGAAAATGGATGATCTTTCAAACAAAAAAATGGATGTGAGGGTTATTTTGTTAGAGAATGTCAATGCCATGCAGAGAATGTCTATCATATAATTAATGCATGTAAAAGTAGTAAAATGAGATTGCTATTTGGGGAGTGATGATATGTGAAGAGGAAAAAAGTGTACCAAAATATGTTAAATGACACAATTCCTAGAAACAAAAGAGTCAACAAAAATCAAATGATTAAATGGTAGAAAACAGTATGACTAAGGTAACATGTAAAATAAAATGAAGTAATGGTGTTGTTGAATTTGTACCCCTTTCTTGCCCTCCATTTGTTTTGGATGCAAAGTGATAGGAATTACAAGTCACAAGATGATCCAAACTCGATCGATTCAATCAAATCTGACCTTAATCTCTTCCAATAAATTAAAACCTGCTTTTGGTCTGGAAATGCTATTTATTCTACTAAGTCAAACCAAATCCTGATGAACCATTAAGGCTTATTCTCCATGTTTACAACAATTGAAATGGAAGGGCCAAGACCACAGACTTGGCCCTCTGTTCCTATTGTGAGTAAGCAAAAGATAACCAAACAAAATTAACATGATTCCAATCTTGCCCTACAAAACCATCCTGCCTCCAATTGCAACATATTTGCCTACTTTCATCTTCACACCATCCCTATTACTACACTGAGAAACCTATACACACACTGGACAGTCATAAGCAAAGAGATAAACTGACCCACATCACATATCGGAGCTTCTGAGGCTGGTTTTGGGTTATGGCTTTAAGTGCAACATTGTGACTGTATGGTGGAGTGAGCAATCCTTCCTCAGTAATCAAGATGTGTCATCAGATGAAGTGCGGTTATTTTTATCAGTGTTGGGATTGGCATTGGGCTGCGACTCGTCACCTGTTGCTCCCTCGTGCCGTTCTTGGTTATCATCGCCTTTCTTCAAGTTCAGAAACCGACCCCCAGTTCCTCTAGCTCTTTTTAATGCATGTAAGTGTCGTGATTCATGTAAATAGGGCTGCAAGTTTAGTTTCATCGAAAGTCAAAAGGAGAGAGAAGTAACAGTAGGAAATGTCATTTAAAACCCAGAGAAATTACATGTTGCAACCTTATACTTTGGACGAAAATCATGTTGCAACCTCAACTTTAAAACATCTCATGTTGCAACCCTAAACCTTTTTTTTTTGTATTACCACCGTTAAAACTAATAGAATCCGTCCGACAATCAGTCACATGCTTGTCATGTTGCAACCCTGAACTATTGATTTTTTATATTATAAAGAAGTGTTACTGTAGCAGGGATAATTTAGTCATTTCATACGAAAAACTAACGGTGTTATTGACAGTGGGACAAAAGAAGAAAGGAATTCAAGGTTGCAACATGATTTTTGTCCAAAGTATAAGGTTGCAACATGTAATTTCCCTTTAAAACCAAATTAAAAAGTGAAGGCAACAAACAGTTTTGACAGGGTCATCTGTCCCACAGGTATATCCAACAAAATAAAATTACAGATCAAATTCGAGATAGAGAGAGCCCAAGAACAAGAAGGCAAGAAAGTAACTCTTCTTAACATACCTTCCGAGATTTGAGAGATTTATTTTCTAATTCAGCTTTTGCTCGAGATTGTCGACGTCTCAAGATTCCATGATATTGTTTTGCATTGACAAATACAGGCTCCTCAACTGCATCTGTTGGCAGAGGCACTCCAGCCTGCTGTATTCCCATTAACTGCATATGAACCTGACAGAAGATATATATTTCATATGTAATCATCATAGAAATGTTAAAACCACAATTTTCGATAAAGAATAGAGTAGCATACCATTGGTTGTGCACCATAGGGCTGAGGAGCATAGGGTTGTGCATCATAGGGAGCAAAGATGCTTCTATAGTAAGGATCTGGTTATGGGTAAGCCGCTGGTGCCTTGATAAGGCCAATGATAGAAGTTAGTTCATTTATGAAGTTTCCTCATGTATTCTAACTAAGTAAGAACTAAATTATAATTACTAAGCTATCTTAGTTGTGCTAGTTGAAAGAAGCAAGTCAAATTTGGTAAGCCTAGTTGTTTCATTACAGTCTAGTTTCTTTATCAATATTTTTTTAGTTCTATCTTAGAATCAGTCATGACTCATGAGGACTTTTTTACTTTTTTCTACATCATTTACTAATTTGAAATCAGAATAACTAATTTCTTATGCTGTTCGAGAGCAATGTCTACAAAATTCAGAAAAAGCTTATTAATGTCAAATAATATCTTCTTTAAGCTTATAGATCGTGACATTTTAAGGACTCAAAAGTCAGAACCTAAAGGCTTAGTTACTGTTCAGTAACTTGCATGTGTACACCATCTTGGTGAGCACTAATAATTGGTTTTATAAATGACACGAAGAATCGAGTGAAAATTTTATATCTCAACACGATACAGAGTCAATAACTCAGTCATACCAAAATTGATAAGGTGTCATTGAAGATGTAAAAATGATTTTGCCATAAATTAATTATAGGAACAATACAATTATAATGATTTAATTTAAAGATTCTACCATAGTGTGTCCTGCTCCCAGTTGTTGAGGTGTTACATAATGAAGATTTGGGTCTGCAATGCCAAGGTGAGACATCCCAGCTGCAGGAGATGAAGACTGAACCTGAGGTTCAGAGTGCTTTTCTTGCTCATCTGTTTCACTATTACCTAATAACAAGAACATAAGTACATGTAGGTAAAAGAAATGCAAATGTGATGTAGACAGGAAGAGCTCGAACAATTATAATTAAACTCTTAATGAAGTTCTAAAAACAACAGAGATACATAGGTATAAATCAGGAAATGTGAGTTGATCAGCATGAAAGGAGGTTACTCCTTCTACTCCATGAATCATGTTCTACCTGCTCTATCAATCAGACCACTGAAAAGGTTGAGCACATATATGCTGAGAACATACAGGGTCGCAAAGCTCATGGACATCGTAATCCCAACACCACAATATTATTATCAATGTCGTTCCATCAACAAAAGTGATTGTGGTTCAAAAAGGAAAAAATAATGTCCTCTCCACAACCAAAATTGAGTTGCTCAGACACCCCACAATATGTCTCAAGGAAATTCAAGTACCTAAGATGGATGCTTGGTTGGATGAGCACAGAGGGAAACGAGTGCTGCACCAGAAGCCTCTCTGGTCCTAGTGGTAGAGACATAGACATCTAGCAACATTAACAAAATAACAAAAACCCTAGTTCTTGCTCTCTGTTTTCTGTTAATTACTTTTTTTTCTTTTTCCATTTTACTTTGATAAACTAATAGCTCTGCATTCAAAGAGTAACTACTTGCACAAATCCATCGAACAAGATTGGGCTACCCATGTTTTGCTCCACTGGCCTACTTTATCAACAAACGAACTCAGACAGCCCATGTTCCATTCTGCTCGCTAATTCATCCAGAAACGAGCCAGACTCCCAGGTCCCGCTTGGCAACTCAGCAAGCCTGGGCCACCAGGTCGTGTTTTGCTTAATCAAACAAACCCAGACTACCCAGGTCTGCTCAACATGACTTTTAATCATCATAAAAGTCCAGTAGTAGTCATCTTTATAAACCCGATATTATTTACATACAAATTTTAGGGTCACCAAAAATCACAACTAACAAACGACAAAATGTTCTAGCAACAATATGTAATAGCAGAGCCAACACCCTTTAACAAAACACAAACAAGAGGGAGGGGGATGCTGGTCATCAATTGACAACTTTATACAACATAAGCTTCAATCTGAAATGAATGAGAAAGTCAGAGAACTTAAGGGATTAGATATATCATGTATCTGAATCCTTACATGAATATACCAGAGAATGACATGTGCATCATGTCTTGGTCTCATAAAGATACAACTTAGAAGCAAAGATTAAATTAAAAGGGTGCCCGGAAATAAAAAAAATTCCATCTCAGATCCATAAATGAAATAAATGTGCATCTTCTTTTCTCAGAAAATAACCTTATATTGGTGATATGTTATAACAAGTTGCAGAAACAAAGACAATAGCAACTGATTCAGTGATTCAGCTTTTATAACTGTTTATAATACTACATAATAAATTTGCATAAGATAACTAAACATAGATTTTAGCATTACCAGATATTTCGTGAGCTGAAGAAGTCATGAGGCTGTTATTCTAGCACAATGCACCAACTAAAATCTGCTAACACAAACAACAGCTTTCTGAGCATCAACTGGCAGAATCAATTGGTTCAGGGTTTAATATTACGCAACTTGATATCAAAATAAAGTAAGAAATGAAAGAATTGTGGCGTTCCATATGAGCTAAGCAATATGATTAAAACTAGCATATAGTCACAATGCATAGTATATGCATTTAAGTGTTAAAAAAAAGGAATGCCATCCTACAGAAGAAAGACCCAAAAGAAACTATAATATATGATCCACAGCATCTAGGAATGGGAAGGAAAAGTACAAACACTTAGTACCATATTAAAAATTGAATATGCTAAGAGTATATCCACCTGGTTGATAGAAAGTCAGCATCCTCAATCTTAGTAGTTAGGACTATCATTTTCTTTGGCCGAAGTTAACAATTGCTTGCATCACACTTTTCATGGAATTGGGGTCACCAAGTCAAGTCTTGTAGTTTTAAACCACTGCATCTTCAACTAATTATGACATTGGATTAAAAATATTACTAACTAATATGTCTGCAAAACTAGAAAGATTACACTAGAAGGACATGACCTCCAATTAAGATGGCACAGCAACTATCTCAACACCACACAATCACTTGAATGCAACCACCAAACACTACCATTACGTGAACCACTACAATCCCCCAGCCAACATAGCTCCACACATCCACAATATACACTAATTCATTGCCATACATCTCAATTAGCACCATTACTTTAAGTCTTCAACCACAACACTCTCATCACACCATGGAAACTTCGCATCAATTACAGATTTACATCATTATAATAACACAACCAATATGGTACAGTAGCATCAACCAAGACCCCCAACATTAGTTGTATGCTGACAAGCTAAGGCACTGTCAGCTTCGACCACATCACAAGCCCTTCATAGTAGAAGGGACATAACAAAGCAAACATAATACGCATTATAACTATCATTTTGTACTTCATTTCTAAACATAAGCCAGTAAGCCAATGGAAAAAAATGACGGTCAAGGAAATCAAGACATTTGGAAGTCAATTTTTATTGTTTGTGCCACTACCACTAATTACAAGCCAGGCAAAAACATCCAAACCCCCATTAGTTCAAGCCAATTAGATAAATGCACCCAAAAAAACTTACAGGAAAACAGCTAATTGCAAGTAGAAGAAGCAAGATGACCGGAAATCTTGGCTGTCCGTCTGGCTCAAACGCATATCTTAATTTATTTGTTTTCTGTAAATTTCTGAGAGTTCTACTGAACAATGCCATGGTGAGACCAAAGAATCCAGTGACTTTAACAACTATAGTATTTACTACTCCAATAAAGTAACAAAATGCAGACAGCTAGTGACCTTAATCCATAGTTAACCTCTAGGCAAACATGTAGCTACTGTAGCCACTTGGAACAGATAGTCTCATAGTATAATTTATCCAAGCATACAATAGAAGAAAAAAAGAGAGAAAATTTATCAGTAAAGAATTATCTAGAAAAGTCACTGATCTGAACTAAATTCAAATACCCACACTTCATTCGCCACCGACCTCAATTGCCAGCTTCTTAGCGAACAAAACAACCAAAAATGAACTGAAAAGCAGAAAATCAAACCAATTTATCAGACAAAATCCAGCACATCAGCTCAATTAACAGAAAGTACAAGGAACCCGATGAACCAACTTCACGCGAGTGAAACACACAACCACACAAAAAAAAAATCAGTCAAATGAATTCATAAGAAATAACGATAAAACCACAAGAATTAGGAAGAGCAAATTCAGGGATCCGTTTGGCCGTATAGAAAAATAGAAAGAAAATACAGGATGAAAAGGAACAGTTACAATTTGATCCCGAACCTCCCTTTCTCCTACAATCCGAAGCAAGCGACACTCTAAATTTGGGGGAATGAAACAGAGGATTCGATTCGATTACTCGGACAAAAAATTACCTAAAAGAGGAACTGCTCCAGTTTCTTCTATTTCGGGCTCTGTGGCTCTGTCTCTTTTTTCTTTCCGTTGCAGACTTGCAGGTGAAAAATAAATAATAAATCAAATCGGAAATAGGAAAAGGGCAAAGAAACCTAACGGGTTTTGAAATCGTTTTGCCGAGCAGGGAGTTTCTCGGGCAGGGTGACCGGGAATCGGGATGGGAGAATCTAGTCCACGAGTTACGTGGGGTCCATGTGTGAGTGGACAAGATTGAAGCTGACCGCTGACCGGTGGAGAAGTGATGTGGTGTACGGACGATGATCTGGTGCGTGTGGGTCCCGGCGACGGGATTGTGATTGGATTGGGTTAATGTACTTTTACACGCGAGTCCTGCCCAGTAATTTTATTTGTTTTTTTATTGCGAGCTCATCAGCTGACGTCATATCAGTGCCACGTCCAGCATCAGAAAACAGAGACAGTGAAGTAAGGATTTATTGGGCTTTGGGTTGCATGGGCTTTTTAGATTAGTTGTATCCTGAGGTCATAATTTATTTGTATCTTTTCTGAAATTGGAAATGTGGATCATTCTTACTTATTAACTCTGTCCGGTATATGGCTGATATGAAATTAACCGGCACCGGTAAATCTCGTTGGAATCGACCAGGATTGTAGTGGAGAAACTACATTGACGTTGCTGGGAGAAAGGTGCAACTAGATCATCCAGAAGGAGGGAGATTGGGTTTATCTTCGGTTGCAACCCTATAGGCAGAGCACCATAA
>JAYMSW010003141.1:0-12644 GCA_036897725.1 Erodium texanum | reverse complement strand
AGGTTATGTGAAAGGAGTGGTGGCTTATATGGGGATGGATGATCTGGTGGTGAAGCCTCTGTCCGCTTTTTCAAGCATTGCTCTGTTGGGCCGGTTTGGTGTGGAGGATATGGGCTCTATTCAAGAGAAGGTGGTTGAGTTGGGGATTGAAGAGGTACATATGTTTTGGCCATTAACTTGATTATTATTAGAGATAATTAACCATATGACCTAATGGTGTGCTTAACTCCAATTTCAAAAAGTAAAGGTCTGTTTAGTTGTTCATTAAAAGAGGATGGTGAACAAAAATTCCATTTGCGTACTAACTAATTCCGTTATGCTATATTGTAAATGATTATTATGTCTTTTAGTGTTTAGGGTTTGACCTGTTTGTTGGGAGTGTGATTTTAGGGTTTTGGTTTGACTTAGGGTTTTAAATGATGATTCTGTTTAGTTACTTATTAAAACAGGACGGTTAACAAAATTTCCATTCACATATTAGCTAACTTTGTTTAGTTATGTTGTAGAAGACTATTATGCCCTTCAGTGGTTATGGTTTGACCAGTTTGTTGGGGGTTTGGTTTTGGGATTTCGATTTATATATAGTTTGGGGTTTTACCAGTCGTTTGTGGTTTAAGCAATTGAGGGTAATTAGGGTAATATGAAAAATCTGAGGTGCATGAGCACGTCACATGCTCCTAAAAATGTGTATTTTAACATTTTACAAATAGAAAGATTGTTTAACGTTAGTTTTTGTTAAACAACTAAACTGATCGATACTTTTTGAACATAAAGATTAACACACTTTTATTTTCTAGCTTACCTCTTATTATTATAGCTTGAACTGCATGGCCTGGTTTCTTACAAAAATAAGATAACAATTGTATTATGATAATATCCAATATTACACTTCCTTTGTATTGACATGTACCGCAGGGCATGGAGTTACTGACAGTATCCTTGAAGTCCAAGACAGTGCTCAGTGATGTCTTCTTCCCCAAGCAATGATGTTGTGATGTTGTTCATTTCTGGGTTTAGAAATGGTTTCTCTTTGAATGATGGTACATGATGTTTTGGATTTCCCTGATATGTTCTGTGTACCTAACTGAGCTTAATATGAATAAAGATCAGTTCAGTGCAACTTGGTTCTTCAAAACTTGCCAATATGGCCTTGAGAAAATCACTATCACATAAGAATGAACAAAGATTAGGATTTACAAAAAGTTGATAATATTTTTTGGGATCATTGGAATATGTATTATCTCACACCTTTTACAATTAACTCTACTCAATTTAAAAGAAAATTATGTCAAACCACCTAATCTTTAAAAAATATTTCAAAACATTAAAAAAAATAGTCAATGTATTTTTAATACTTAATTTATAAAGTTGTGAAATTGAAAGGCTAACGTCAATTTTCTCATTTCTCATTCAATCATCTCTCCCATTCGTGGTGGTCGCATAACATTCACTACTTGATGAGAATTTCAAGGTGTTTCTAGATAAACTCATCCCCGAAACACAGATACAATAGGTCGACCCCAAACAATATTATCTTGAATCTATCCTGGTCAAGACCTCGAACTCGATTCGCAGGCCGACCTCGTATCGCGTTGGAGGAGGAATGGTATATCTCTGTATAGGTCACAATCGTAATTTGTCGATGCTACCCAAGTAGAAACAGAAGAGGACAGACACAGGGTGGTAGAGTAGGTGTCCCTATATTAAAAGTTGATAGAAGATGAAGATGACCGATTGATAACTCGTTGGCTTCATATATTGACTCATCGTGCAGGCTGAACAAGCAAACTTTAGATAGTTTTTGTAGGTTGTCCGTCCAGGAAGATTTCTACATTGAAGACAACACACCGTCAAAGAAGTATAAGTCCCACAAAACCATTTAAGAACAATGGTCGAAGATGAACAATTGGATAAAGCTACTTATTGGGATTTTTAAGCAATGGAATGAAGTTCGAATAAGCGGTGCCTCAGGTGACATCATCTATCAAAAGGCAGTAGACAAGTACACGGAGATCGCAACACCAAAATCATTCCACGATTGGCATTGGTTCGAGCAATCCGGAATGAGCCCGAATGGATATAAGGTTGTATATAGGTCTGACGAATCGAAGAGGTCGAGCTCAGCACATCTGGTTATCAATGGGTAAGGACCGGAAGGCGCTCTGATTCACACCATGCGTATCTAACTAGATTGCAGCAATACAAGAAGACAGACAGCTGATATCCAATACAACCGTAAATCCCAAACAGATCCCAACCTTGGGAAAAAGGAAGAAGTAGACAGAGCTAGGGTTGTGCACAGGCGGAAATCCGGCCAGCCTGCGTCATTTTGGATCCGTCCGCAACATTGGTGATTTCTAGATCCCCGGTCCGCCCAAAAAAGTAAAGATTCGCGTGTTTCAGGTGGATTGGGTCGGAATCCGTAAAGCTGAATATAGAAGGGTTTCGAAATATGAGTACAATGGTGACGACGAGTTTTAAAAGGAAGTCGAGATGTAGATGAGATCGAGACTAAGATATGGTCGAGACAGAGATGAAGTCTGGCTTTGTTAGGTCAACTGATCCGATTTGAATGAGTTCGACGACGAGAGAGACAAAGTCGGCAAGAGTAAAGTATAAGAAGAGATGTGGGTGAGACTCCTAAGGGTGACATTCCGGTGATCTGAGAGAGTTCGCAAGTAATCTTAATATTTGATTTTCTGATTATTTATTAAATGCAAGTTTTAACAACTAACATTCTTTGTGGGTTGGGATTGAAATATGATTGGATCATAATTTTTGGGTTGAAAAGTACAAAAAATCATGGGTTAGGAAGGGTAATTTGGGCGGATTGGGTGATCGCAAATTTTCAAAGCCAAACGCGCAATATACTCAAGCTAATGTAGATTTAGGTTTTCCGAATTCGCAATCCAATCAAATATTCACGGATAGGAAATCCGCGGATAACGGAACAGGTGGATTTACCGGTGAATCGAATTTACGGATTTTTTTTTCTTGGAGAGCTATCAAATGAGCAAACAAACGATTCTATCAAGATTCTTCCTACCAAACTACACTTTTACTTTACCGTACATTGTCATGATTTCTTAAGATTCTTATTATCAAAACGTGTGCACTTTACTAAGCGTGTGTCAGTCCATAAATCTCGGTCACCAGAAAAGTGGTGAGACTGACTATACAATGGAGAAAGAGACCACATAAACTTTCTCAACAATATATAGTATAGATCTGTCTCGTCACCCAATCCATAGCTATGGAAGCCACCACCAAAGTAACCCTAAAGCTCCTCGTAGGCTACTTATGATGAAGGAGGGTTTGTGAAATCGGTGGTGACTTACATGGTCATGGACGATTTGGTGGTGAAACCCATATCCACGATTTCGAGCATTACTCTGCTAACCAGTTCCATGTCAAGGACTTGGGCTCTCTTGAAGAGAAGGTGGTCGAGTTGGGCCTCCAAGAGGTACTTTTTGTTTTGTTTTTGTAATTATGGAAGTGTTTATTGTTTTTTTTCTTTCTAAAATAAATATCATAATATGTATTATAAGGGAAATTTCATAAAATGTCCTTGGTACGGAATATTATCAAAATAGGATCGTGTAATTTTTTTTTGAATCAAAACACAATTGTATATATTTATTTTGGTTCAACAATACTAACTGCGTTAAAAAATGTGAAATGACAAATTTAACCCCCTATTCTAATTTTCCAAGAGTGTAAGGTAATATATCCACAAACGTTAGATATTATCGGGCTTTTACATAATTTTGAGATGATATGATGGTCACGTGACTATTTTTCGTTAGTTTTACCGAGTCAAAAAAATATGCACATTTTTGTTTTGATTCAAAATTTTTTACATTTGAAGTTTACCCTATATTATATATTAATGAGAGGTGTACCACTTGTGAGAATTATAACTCCTGTATTATAACCTAGAACGAGTAATCTCCCATGCCGCTGAACAATTCAATCAGATAGTATGACGTAATAAATTATTATCGTTAATATTGCTTTATGTCTTGTTTTTAATTAAGTTTATATTGCAGGGCATGGATTTGCTGAAAGCGTCCTTGAAGTCCAAGACAGTGCTTACTGATGTTTTCTTTGGCAAGAAATGATGTTCAACTCTTGGTTTCTTCCTAGTTGCAATGGTAGTATAAGTATTAATTAGTGGTGTTTAATTATGGGTCTTCTTCAGCATTAGCGTACTTAAGCTGTCTGGATTTTCTTGTTATGCTATGTACTGTCATCAAACTCTGGGTTTGTCTTGTTTAGTTAGGTGCGTGCAGTTGAAATCTGATCCTACAAATTGATTATCTAAGCTCAACATATATGCCCCAAATTCTGGATATAAAATAATAAATTTAAGATCACAAGAACAACCTAAAAAATTAGGCGATTCACTACTAAAACTGATGATTATTTTATTTATTTTTGAATGACTGTTATATACAGTGTATTATATCAAGGGACAAACATATAAACTAACGCTGAACTATTGTGTTTACAAAAAAACACTTTTCATGTATTCCAAATGTTGGTAGAGTGTCTAATATCGTTAGTTTTTTATGAAATGACCATTCTACCCCCTGATTAAGGGTAGGGGTTTTGTTTCGGGAGAGGTGACAGTTTTAGGGTTTAAATTTAGGGAGAGGGTAGTGTAGAGTTTGTTATTTAAGGCTTGAATAATTTAGTATTTATTTTCGGAGAAGGGTATTTTAGGGATTTCAAAAAATATCAGTGTAGGAACTGTCAAATTTAATGGATTGCAAACGGAAATTCTTTTTTACCGGTATATTTTGTTGACCACTTAAAATGATAGATATTTCTTGTACATATTTGTTTCGTCACCATTACTTTTTGCAATTAATCTTTATATCAATCATAAATATGTACAAAGTTATCAACGTTAGAGACTACAAACTTTATATGAATATCAATTTTTGTCGCCAGCTTATAATGACATTTCACTTAACAATAAAACCGGACAAGATAAACATAACACATGTATATATGAAATATCTCAAAACACATAAACAAATCACAATAAACAAACAGAGACAAAGTATTGTTTGTATCAGGATTCAAACACTTATATTAGTTAAGAGAATTTAAAATAATTACAATAACTACAAATGGATCTAATTATTTGGTGCATGTGACATATCCTAATCCACCATCACCATCTCTATCATTAAATTTAATGTGTTGCTAATTTTATAGATCATAGAATTATAATCGGGTGAAACACTCATTTAATTTTTTAATTAATCATTTACATTATGGTAAAGAGTATAATCAAAACCTCATACCATCTCAAATTGAAGGTATGTGGTTGGGTTGGGCCTGGAGCTGAGAATAAATACAACTTCTGGGCCACGAGTTTGGCCCAAGATTTGTTACATACAACATCCCGGCCCAAAACATGACAAGGCCGAAGTGATATTTGCGGAGACTTATATAAACGGAGCACTCATCGTCTCTTTCGAAACCCTACTCTTCTCTGCAGCGGCCGCGTCGGGACTCAGGTCTCCATCTAGGGTTCGTCACCTCCGTCTCCTTCCATTTCTTCATATTTTTCTTGATTTCGTTTCTGCTTGGTTACAATTCCGCTAGTTACTTCAGCATTTTATGTTTGTTTCGTCCACAATATTGGATTTTCAAAATGGGTCTTAGATCTGCTTGATGATTCGAGTATGGTGTATGCTTTTTTTTAGTGTTTTCTAGCTCATTGAAGCGTATGGATGAACAATGTTTTGCTTTCCTCTTATTTTTCTCACATTTTTCTGGTACTGTTAGCTAATTGTTCCTTGGTGTGCTTGGTTTTGACAGGTTTAGGATTGTGGTTTAGGCAGATTGTGTTTCGACATCATGCCTTCCTCCAAAGGTACTTATTTGAAATGGGTTTGGGTTTGTTTCTGTGTGTAGTTATTTTTTTTTTTGAAGTTGCTTCTCATAAACGTGTATAGTAATATGTTTGTATGATTACATTTTGTTGCTTTAATTTATCTGATTTTGGGTTTTTGGTATTGATGTTCTCTTTATCTTATGTTTGCCTAAGCATAAACACTGTTATTTGATGAAATGGTACCTAATTGATGATAGTAAGTTTTAGGTAAGTGATTGGAGTTAGTTTGTTGCGTAATTTGGTTTGCCCTCTAAAATGTTAATCAATTAGAGTAATAGTAATTGCCAGTCTATTGCATACTTATGCTAAAGCTTCATTGTATCTGGGTACTTGTAAGTGTTCACAACTCTTGCTAAATAATGGTGTAAGATTGATGTTAGCAAGTATAGTTAAATGATTGGAGTTAGTTTGTTACATAACTTGGTTTGTGCTTAAAAATGTTTAATCCCTTAAGGTTAATGGTGATTACCCATCTATTGCATGCTTATGTTCAAGCTTCATTGTTTCCGGGTACTTGTCATTGCTCTTTACCTCTTGCTCAATATGCCAGAATATGTGTTATTATGTGTTCAACATAGTGTATTGTTCATAGGGCAGGTTCTAAATCTAGCAATTGCTGTCAAGTTAGTGCTTAAACCTATTTGGGAGTTTTAGGATGTCCCAAGAACCAACTTTGTTTATAGCTCATTGTGTTGTTTCTACTTGACATGCACTCTGCATATCCCAAGCTTAATTTTACATCCCTTACAGTTGAGAAGAAGAGTGATCCCAAGGCACAGGCCTTGAAGGCTGCCAAGGCAGTTAAGTCTGGTCAGGGGTTCAAGAAGACTGTCAAGAAGATCCGTACCTCAGTCACCTTCCACCGCCCAAGGACCCTGAAGAAGGAGAGGAACCCTAAGTACCCACGTGTTAGTGCACCTGGGAGGAACAAGTTGGATCAGTACCAAATCCTCAAGTACCCACTGACCACTGAGTCTGCAATGAAGAAGATTGAGGACAACAACACCCTCGTCTTCATTGTCGACATCCGTGCTGATAAGAAGAAGATCAAGGATGCTGTGAAGAAGATGTATGACATCCAAACCAAGAAAGTCAACACTTTGATCAGGTAGTTAGCCAATCCTGTGGTTTTGACATTGCATGTCAACTCATAACAAGTTAATAGCATGTTCTACTATTTTTATTATATGCTTTCTAGTTTCTGGGGTAATCAAAATATTGTTGGATTTATATTTGCTTATTTTTCATGTGGTAAATAAAAAAAATTCTTCCTTGTTTGATACAGGCCTGATGGTACCAAGAAGGCTTATGTGAGGTTGACACCAGACTATGATGCTTTGGATGTTGCTAACAAGATTGGCATTATCTAAATTCTGAATGATTTTATGTTTTTCTTTAGCAGAGAGATCGGTCTCATACTATGACAGTTTTGTTGAGTGTTCATTTTAGGACTCCAGTGTCTTAATTTGTCTAAACATTTATGTATTCTGAATCTATTTTCATTCTACCTTTGCAATGGAAATTTGAATTAGATTAAATTATTTTGCTAATATATTAGTATTTTTCATTTTGCTAGATGAAGCATGGCCTTTCTTTCTAACCAGTCACCAATATTCTCTGATTTGCCTAATTATTGTAATCTCTATATCATTGTCTTGTTTATCACTTTTATTTGCTTTAACTTGTTTAATAGAACCATCCAGTTTTATTCAAAGCTGGTATATGACAAATGCTCATGCTTTGTGTTATGTTCCTTGAGAATGCATTGCAGAAAGATTATAATAGCAAAAATGCTTGATTCTCTATGCATTAATTGAATATACTTGTGCTCTTTAGAATGTTTGGTTTGGCCTTGCAAAGCTCTTAGAGCTCAATGGTGCTTACAAATTTACATTCAAACATGAATAATTGAACTAACACATCAAACATTAGAAAGTGTGAAGGATTCAACAACAGTTTGCAACTTGTCCTTCATCTTCCCCCACCTCCTTTCATTTGCTCCGGTCGTCAAAGTATAGAACTTACCTGCAATTTGGAATCAACAACTTCATTAGCAAAATGATGTTGAGTCATATTTAATCCAAGTACTTGCAATAACATAGTGTGTAAACTATAATCTCAGAAAGTGTGACATGCAAAAATCTCCCGGTTTTATACCATTGGCTATGGAGATTGTACTGAGAGCATGACGGGTATAGTTTGGCGCCTGAGCAACGAATTCGATCGTGTAATAAGCTTTCCCGTCCACAATACGCTGTCATAAGCAATGCAAGAGACAATGGTCAGCCAATTATTGTAAGTACTCAAGGCTTAAATGCAAGTAAATACACATAGATTGCCCACAATCAAATTAGTGCATGATAAAAAAACAAGCTACATTATAGATTGTCCACAACAACTAGGTACATTATAAATTATCACACTACAATAAGCTACATCAAAAATTGTCCACACTCCAAATAGCTACAATACACTTTGTCCACACGACAATAAACTACAATAAAAGTTGTCCACATCACCATATGTTGATCAATATACTACAATATATTCTGATTATTGTGTTTTTTTACCATGTTCTCCTCTTTCTTTTTTTGTGGGCAATCTATGTGGGTAGTTATTTGCATTTAGCCCCATACTGAGCAACTATCATATTTAGCATCACTGTTAGCAGCTAAAAATCTATACACCGTTGCTTGCCAAGTTCTACAAATGCTCAGTGTAGGGGAAGATTATATATTCTTTTTCTTTCTTTGCCAAACAGCATAGGTAGGTTAATTTAACTAACATGATATCCTCTTCATCATACAAAATAGATACGATATATATCGTGATTGAAAAATAAGTAAAACAAAAGCAAACCTCTTTTGCCTCAAGTAACTTTGTTTTCTGGTTAGGGGGGGCCAAGACCTTCTTTATCAAAGTTTCACCAATCTGCATAAATCAAATCAAAACTTAAAAACAATAAATAAATAAAAAAACACCCTCTTATTTTATATGCTGTTGCAATTTGATCCAAACCTCTTGGGGAGATCCAAACTCTCGAATGTCTTCTTTATTGGTTGGGATCACATTGACACTAACACTCTCTAGCGGTTCAATCACATCTTTAAAAACCTTGTCTTGACCTTCAATGGTCACTTCCTGAAAACTCATTCATTGAGAAACAAATCTAAACCGAACTCAAATGTTGGTTCACAAGTAAGATCAACAACGAAGACACATGAACAAGAGCACAAACTTAACCAATACATGCCTGCCACCCAAACGGATAGAAAAAAGTATAGCCATCTTTCTTGTCCTGCACGGGGATGAACCCTTTTTTACTTTCTGCAGCAACTGAACCATATCAACGGCGTGCTTTTAGCATATTAGGTATCCACATTCCATAAAATGTTGAATGACAAAAGGATGATACTTACATGAAATTGAGTTTTGGCTAAGCAGAGGAACTGATGGGAGAATGAGCCCTACAGCAAGCAATTGGCGCCTTCCCGGTCTATCTGTGCGAATATGATAGTTGCTCAGTATGTTTAGAGTAATGCTTCAAGACTATATAGCTATATATAAGAAGTTCCCACCACAATATCACATTCTCAAATCAACATCATAGACTCAAAAGTATTGTAAATTTCAAAGCAAAGTTAATCAAATACTCAAAGGATTAAGGACATTGGGGATCCTAAACACAACAAAACCTCAAGTAAAATGGATAACTATGGCTCCTTGAATTGAATTAGAGTTTTTCACAGAACTACATGATGATTTACTAAGCAACCAGAAATAACCCAGATGAGCATTCTCAGCAATCAACAACATAAACCTCAAGTAAAATGGATAACTTATGGCTAATTGAATTGACTTGAGAGTTTTTCAAATAACTACATGATTTACTAAGCAATCAGAAAAAAAAAAAAAAAAAAAAAAAAAAAAAAAAAAAAAACCAGATGAGCATTCTCAGCAATCAACAACATAAACCCATGTAGTAACTTCCACCATTGAAGTCAAATCCCTAAACTACAGATCCTTGTATGAAAAATCAATACATTTCCAACATCACGGGAATTTCCTAATCAATCAAAAGAAACCCAATTGAGCTTTCCCCACCATTGCAGCTAGAAATGTCAACTGAGAAATGTAAAATTCACCTGGAGAAACTGAGGCATCGGCGCGGACGAGGAGGGAAGAGGGTCTTCTGCTGCAGAGAATGCGGGTGCGACATGGCTGTGGGGCTGAGGAAGAGAGTTGAGAAACAAGCTCCGATGAAGCGAAGGCGAGTTTTGAAGCGACGCCATTAGATTTGGTTGGCGTTTTTGTGAAGAAGATGAAGATAAAGAGGAAGAAAAATAAAATCTATGGGTGGTGGAGACCTTATCTTCTTCTTCATCATCTTTGTTCTTGCGATCGGACGACTTATCCGAAAGAGCTTGGGTCGGGTCCTCCTCACTATTTATTGGTTGGGCTCCACTTCACCTTTTTTTTTTTTTTTTTGTAAATACAGAAAGCTTTATCGAGATTGTAATCTTACGTCTAATAAAAATAGTCTAATTCGATAGAAGTGTCTCGTTTTATATTACATTATACATGATATATCAGAATCTGGCTTGGCTTACGTTGTATATGTTCGTGTCTGTACCTAGACTGAGTCAAAAATTTAGTTCAGGACATTCCCCCAACAATTGTTAAATATATTAGAAAATCAAATACTTCTTACAGTGAGTTGCGAATAGAGTTGTTGAAAAGTTTTGTAAATGTTTTAAGCTAAAAAAAGACTGTTTTAAAGTAAAAATGGGTCAAACACACACCAAATTTTAAATGACCATAATCTTTTCATACAAACTTTAGTTTAGGCCTGTAAGATATCATATCGAAGATAACTGAAAGCTCTACAATTTTACAGTACTTTCTTGATTCAGGGGAGGAATACCTTATACCTCTCTAAATCTGCCGTTGGACGACATGTCTGACAGTTTATCATAAAAATTATTTCTTTTATGACCTATCAAGGGTAGCTTAGTGGTTAAATGAGTTATTTCTCTTAGCCATCCGGTTTTCTATTTTAGTGGACATAATAATATCATAATTCATAAATATTTGTCTTGATTATCCCATGATACGTCGTCAGGTACGTTGGAGAAATATGCAACATTTAACGGACACATTTTATAATTTATCTTTTATTTTTATGGTATATAACGCCATGTCTATCTTTATTAGAAAATTGAGTTCATGTAAACAAAATCTCACCACCCCTGCTCCCTACGTATGTCCCAACAATTGTCTAAGTAGGGTGAGCAACGAGGTCGTTTTTGCCCTGCATAGAATAACTCATTATTTAGATAATACTGAGGTGTAAAAAGATAATTTAAAATATGAGTCATAATTACCGTTTATTAATTTTTCAGTTGGTGCTAATTGCGGTTGATTTGTTTCTTCCCAGACTGACGATCGAGCATGACCAAATAAAACCAGGCAAAGGAGGAGCACATTGAGCAATTGAAGCTTTACTGAAATCATTATTTCTTCTCGAAAATCTAGAACCTAAAATGTGTTAAATATATCATATTAAACCATTTCTAATGTTACGTATTTATTTTAAATGCAAAAATTAAAACGATAATTTCTATAGAATTTATAAAATGTATTTCATAATACATTATCAGAATAAAATAGTAAGGTTTTTGTAACTTTTTTTTGTATGTTGAAGGATTATAAGACTTGAACTCGACTCGAAAATATTGGAGTCTTTAAGAATTATTTTTTTAAAACTGAAAGCTTTAAGAAATTAATAAGCTAAAGAAGAGAAGATCATTTAAGTTTAAACAAAATGACAACTTCATATGATTTGATTTCCTGTCAATGATTCTATTCAAAAGAACAAGGATTTATGTGTAAATATTACTTATTCTAATGCAAAAAAAAATGATTGATATCTTACATAGACAGAGTTATAGTATGCTAATAAATATTTTATGGTGTTTATAATCCAAAAAAAAAATATTTATGGTGTTGAATATTAATTATGGTTTTTACTGACCTCCCTATATACTTTGAATAATTGAAAAAACTTACTGATTAATATTCTAATTTATATTATACTCCTGAGATTAGAATATTATAGTCTTTGTCCACGAAAAATAAATAAAATTGAAAAGGATGTAAAATCTAAACTCAAAACTTTATCGAAATATTTAAGTAATTAATAAAATAGAGAATGACATAGCTATAAACAAAAACAGACATGTACCTTGATTTAATTTGATTTGAATCGGATGATTATATTAAAAAACAAATTACATATCTATTTATAATATTTACATTCTACTGTATAATAATAAAAACTTGAAGTTTCTTTAGAGTAATAATAAACCGAATAATAAAAAAAATTATAATAACTAATAAATATTATTACTGTTTTTAACTTTTATTTTATTTTATAACCCTTACTGTTTTTAACTTTACTCTTTTATCAACCTTCTTATAATTTGAATAAATAGAAACACTTACGAATATATTACTAAACAACAATCATAACGCAAGACAAGTAATTATAAACAACAAGCCAAAGAACGGTAAATACCACAAATAACAATTATTGTCTTCACCAGATTGCCCCTGATTACTAAAATAAATAACTAGCTTGACACTGGACTAATCCTGATGGATCGGTCAACAACTTTAGTTTCATATAGACTCATTTATAGATAGGCTCAATATATAATAAAATATATTCAAA
>JAYMSW010003140.1:0-12645 GCA_036897725.1 Erodium texanum | reverse complement strand
CTAACGGGGAACGTCGCCGACCGGGCCATCGGCTTGAGGCTCGCGGTGCTGAGGAGGCTCTGCGAGAGCGATCGCTACGTCAGAAGTGGCAAGTGGAAGAAAGGGGATTTCAAGCTGACTACTAAGGTTTGGATTCCTCAATTTGATTTCTTATCGTTGATTGAGCATCTGATTACAGAAATTGATTGGCTTGAATTATGATTGTTCTGAAAATTTCTGATTGGTTACTGGGAAAATTAAGGTGGTTGCCAAATGTGCCAATATATTATAGAAATGAATTGAGATTTAGTATTAGATGCTCTACTGTAGGCGGTGAAGTTCATAGTAGGTTTCCCTAGTCCTACCAAAGCAAGTGCATGAGCAAGGGACAAACTCTTTGTTTGCCCAAGTATTAACTGTGAGATTTGGATTTCATGTCAGTTTACATTCTTGCTTGATTATGTTTTTTTTTTACTATGAATGACCGGGTTGAATCGGGAGGAGACAACTCTTTGCTTATGCATGGACTAAGTGGATCCCAATTATAGTTCGGGGTATACATTACTCTAAGGTTGCAAGTGCATAGTCATGAATCATGATTGTTTGTTTATTTGTGTTTCTTGTCTGCAAAAGGGCATTTGATCTTGGAATGCTACATGTGAATTGCTATATTGAAGTGTTATTGAATTGCCGTGTTAAAGGATCTGATTCTACAGTCATTTACAGTATGAGCCACTTTGCTGCAATTCGTTTCAACTCTTGCTTATCTGTTAACTTGCAAATAAAATTTTAGTGCATTCCTGATGGTCTTTGTGTATTTGTGGTGTTACTTTCTAACTATATTATGTATCACTGCACTGCACCTTCCATTACTAATAAAACATTGTTTAAAGCGGTATTGGGAGAAGCAATCGATTATGGCTGGAGGGGATTTTCAGAATTAGTATTTAAAAGTTGTTTGGAATTAACACGCTATAGGCATAGTTAAATAGTTAGCTGTTTACATTTGTTTAATTTTGTAACTGAATAGGTAAATATCTTGAAGGCATAATTTGAAGGCCTATCGTTTACTTGTGTTGCTTTGAATGTTAAATGAAAAATAAGCAGGCATTATAAGGCAAAGCTTTTGCCTAGAAAATAGACACAATATCAGTTCATGTAGATTCATTATTAGGGAGCATCATTAATGAAATGTGCATATGTCTGTGAGTGTTTTGACGTTTAACATTCAGGAATTCATGTTTAAGGTCCACAGATCTTTTGTAGGCAATCTTCCCATCACTATCTTCTCTTATCTAACAGAGCATGAAGTGTGCAACCCTGGTGAAGGAATGTTTAAATGTTTGTATTTACTTGCTTTCTTATGTTGATCTTGGATGTACCATTTGCGCATACCTTATACCTCACTTAAGCATAGACTGGTTCAGTCATGAGTGACCCAATCTTTCATTGCGGCTTTTCTTTTTCAATCAATACTTAACAATATTTCCTTTTCCTCCCTCAGTTCAGTGGAAAGACGGTGGGCATAACTGGGCTGGGCAGGATAGGTACAGCAATAGCCAAGAGAGCCGAAGCATTTAGCTGCCCCATCAGTTATTACTCCAGAAAGGAGAAACCAGACACAGATTACAAATACTATCCAAGCGTTCTTGAGCTAGCTGCCAACTGTGACATCCTCGTCGTTGCATGCCCCCTGACCCCAGAAACCACCCACATCATCAACCGCGAGGTCATAGACACATTAGGCCCTACTGGTGTTCTAATCAACATTGGGAGGGGTCCACATGTGGACGAGCCAGAGCTGGTCTCTGCATTGGTCCAAGGCCGGTTAGGCGGGGCTGGAATTGATGTGTTTGAGAAGGAACCACATGTGCCGGAGGAGCTGTTCGGGCTTGAAAACGTGGTGCTCTTGCCTCATGTAGGGAGTGGCACAATTGAAACTCGAAAGGAAATGGCTGACCTTGTGATCGGGAACTTGGAGGCTTTCTTCCAGAAGAAGCCATTGTTAACACCTGTGGTCTGATTGTATAATTTCATCTGTTTTATATGCCTTAAGTGCATTATATAAGTTATCTTTTTAAAATGGACATGAAAATAAATAAGCAGCTCTGAGGAATTGTATGATTTTGAGCTCTTTCTCAATGTAATACTTGACTTGGTTTTATTAGAAGAACATGTAGTAATTATATTATGAGACTTCAAATTAATTTGGTTTTAATTTTTCAGTAAATAAATAATATATGCCAAGTCAATGATAGAAAACCCATAATGTGATTAGTGCCATTTGGAAGATCAAACGAAAAAAGAGATCAATTTGTAATCATTTTTCTTCAACAGGTTAATCAAGAACGATGTCGTTTCAAGGTATATTCCACAGTCCTCCAAATACGGCCATGCTCAGAGTTTCCACCTTCTTCGCGCGGATCCAAACCGCAATAACTGAATGTGAATCGAAACCCATAGCCACTGGCGAACTCGAAACTCACCACGAAAATGAAGAATGTTGGGGTCCTCATGACGTGCCCGATGTCCGCATACCTTGAAGAAGAGCTCGAGAAACGGTTCAATCTGTTGAAGCCATGGACCCAACCTTCCGCCACCGAGTTTTTGAAGGAGAACTCGGAATCGGTCCGGGCGGTCGTCGGAAACACCAAAATCGGCGCCGATGCGCAGCTCATCGACTCGCTGCCGAAACTGGAAATCGTGTCGAGTTATAGTGTTGGGCTGGAGAAGATCGATCTGGGGAAATGCAGATCGAAAGGGATTCGGGTCACCAATACGCCGGACGTGCTGACGGACGACGTCGCCGATATCGCTATCGGCCTCGCCCTGGCGGTGCTTCGGAGGATTTGCACTTGTGATGGATTCGTTAGGGATAATAATTGGAAGGAAAGTGAGAAAAGATTGGCCACCAAGGTGTGTTTTGATCCTTTAAATCCATTTCAAAATAAATTTGGGTTGTTTTAGATCGATTCTCAATTATGGGTATTGATTGATTTTGCCTGAAATTCATCACTCTTAGTTTTTGTTCTTCAAAGTTTGAATTTTGGCATGTTTGGTTGAGGATTAGCATTGTTTCATTCACATTTCTCATGTTATGGTGCATTTGGTTTGTGTTAAAGAAAAAATTGATTTAGGAATTAAGAACTTGATTTGGGCAAGTTCTATTCTCAAATCTGGTGAAGAAAACAAACATTTTTTTTTTCTTTTCTACAATCAAAGTGTTTCCAGACTCATTTACAGTATTGTACCAAAAATGAAATAGAACTCTGAACCAAAGATTTGTATATCTTGGGCTTGTTCTTAAATCTGATAGTCCTTACCAACCAAATTGTTTTGCACCATAGCAAAACTGAAAGGAGAAGAAAAAGAAAGTCCATTGAACAATGTTTTGTTGCTTAATTACAATATTGTTTAGTTATTTATCCATTTCTCTCTTTTGGTGTCCTCCAGTTCAATGGTAGATCAGTTGGAATTGTTGGGTTGGGCAGGATTGGTACAGCAATTGCAAAGAGAGCCGAAGCTTTCGGTTGCCCCGTAAACTACTTCTCCAGAGCAGAGAAACCATCTTTGAGTTATAAATTCTATTCAGACATAATCGAAATGGCTGAAAACTCTAGGATCCTTATAGTGGCCTGTGCTCTTACAGAAGAAACCTACCACATCATAAACCGTGAAGTCCTTGATGCTTTAGGCCCAGAGGGGATTTTCGTCAACATAGGGCGAGGCGAACATGTTGATGAACCTGAGCTTGTGTCTGCACTGCTTGAAGGCCGCTTGGGCGGGGCTGGGCTCGATGTGTTCGAAGATGAACCAAATGTACCAGAGGAGCTATTGAAGCTTGAAAATGTTGTCCTCTTACCTCATGTGGGAAGTCACACTGTTGAAACCAGCAAGGCCATGGCTGATCTTGTGGTTCAGAACTTGGAGGCACACTTCTCAAACAAACCACTAGTAACTCCTGTTATTTGATTCTGAATATGTAGGAATTACCAAATTGGTAGCTTTGATTCTTTACTTTCACATTCTTTCAAGTCTTTGACATTATTGTTTTGACAGATCTTATTCTATAGTTGAAAAAAAATTGAAATCAATTCTGTCTTGTATCTTCTTTTTTTTCCAAGGATCTTTACTACGCATATTTGGTTTAATCCAAATGGATCCACTCAAGGAAGCCAAGCTCTGCAGGTATTGTTATCTTGTACATTTCGGGGTTATTCTTTGGATAATGTTCAAAAATGTTTGGACTAATTTGATTGGTCCAAACAAACATTTTTTTAATGAGATTTTATGTTTAAATCTTAATAGATTATCTACTTGAGGAAAGATGTGGGAAGAAATGTTAGATTAAGAATATCAAATAGAACAATTTTTTTGTTTAGATTGAATATTCAAAGCCTAATTGTTCAGTAGATGTTTGGATAGAGAAACTTCAGAACCAACAAGAGCCTAACACCAAGAAACCAAACAAACAAAAGGAAAATGTTAAATGGTACAGTTTCCTTGAAATTGTGACTGGTCCCTATTGTGAATACAAGACCAGGAGGCTTGATTGGGATTGTTCATTTTTAACTGTATTTTACTTATAATAATTGATAGAATGTTCTACTGAATTTTTAAAGATAAATGTTGGCATAACAAACAATAACTAAATTAGAACTGAAAAATCAGAATAAAATGAAATAGCTTACAGGGTCTTTAGAGCACTTAGTTTAAATATAATTAAACCCTAATTTAGATCAGTCATTGCTTATCTAATGAGGAACTCTCAAAACTCCTTATCCTCTCAAATCTTGACCACCTCAATTCATGGCAGGACACAGAATAGCAATTTGCAAAACAGAAGAAGACACACTGCTATTATATTATGGCATTGCATACATTACAAGGTTCATCATATCATTATAGGAAAATCCAAATAGAGCCCATGCTGCTATGTTATGAAATGTGTGATTTTCCTTGTTTTTCTCCTTATCAGCTACAGTATCCTAGTATTATGCTAATACCCAAACAGTAGTGCAAAGAACAAAGGGAAGGAGATGAAAATATACTGCACTTTCCCTTCATTTTCTAGCCATTTCTGGAACATTCTCGGAGGCCTAAGAAGCAGCTTTGAAGATGAGGAAGCTGAGAGTCTCTAACGTGAAGTAGATGAAAGTCCCCTTTGAATGAGTGAAGAAGCACCCAAAATTGGAACCCACCACACATTGCCATCCACTTCCATATTTGGTGTCGAACTCCTGCAAAAGGGCACAGATTCAACCACCCAGAAACATATCATCCCCAAAAAGCTTCTGGGTTGATCTATGTGAGAGAGACAGCAACAAAAAGGTACCTTTTTGATGTGGGCAGCAATTGATTTGCAATCAAAAACATCATAGAGATCTAGAGCTTGAGAAGCAGAGGCCATGGCATGGAGCTGCATCTTCGCTGGCATGTCTGTGTCTTCTATCAGAGCCTTCCCCTCCAACATCTTCACACACAAACAGATAAAAACCCAGAAATTTATGAAGATATGGCCTTATCCAAATCCAAGTGATGAGCTGAACTCCCCAAAACAGAAGAAGCTTATAGCTAGTTTTGGTAGACCAGAATCACCTCTTTTCCAAATATAAAGGAGTTATCTCTCTTTCTCTCTCTCAAACTCATTATTATAAATTAATATTTTATTTAAACATAGGATGTGTCATAATATTTAATGATCTGCCGTTTAATTAATCTCCCAAATATGAATGATGTAGTCATCATTCATTCACATCCAAATAAGCGTTTGAAAACAAAATTCCCATGCACTATTTCCAAATTATCTACACTAGAACAAAAACTTAACACCTTATGTTCAAAAAGAAAACTAACACCTTGGCTTTATTCATTAATAAATCCTCCATCTTAATACATTATTTCAAGAAAAAATAAGTTAGTTATTTTAAAAATATATGTTTCTTGAAGGATATAATTAAATGCCATCTCAATTCTATTTTTTGAAAATATTTTAGATATTGACATGTTTATAACAAGGTAAAATTTATTAGAATGTGAAAATGGGAGGTAGGCACATAGTCCAACCATTTATGTCATTTTCTTCTCGGATTTAAGGACCTTTTAACTTTATTATATGGCAGATGATGACTCATTTTCTCAACAGTCACGGTCATGATTACGATGATTGATGAGGATAAAACTAGTGAGGCCGAAAATGAAGTCAATCTTGCTTTTGATTTTAGTTCTAACTTCATATTCACAATTAATTGATGCCTTTTTATGATCATCGTTAACAAAATAAATCTACACTGTACTATATCTGATGAATTTATACAAGTAAAAGCTGCTGATTTGGTGAAAGAAAGCATGAGTCGGTGACAAGTCATAAGACACCAAGTCTGGCACGGGTCCGCGTTTTTGTACTATTCTCATGAGCTGGATTGCATCACCAAGTCTCCCCAAGTTACCAAACAAATAGTAATTTATTTCTATTTCAGAAAAATTTATATATGCATGTAAATGCAAAAGAAAAAGAAAATATTTCTCGAAAAGCTTCCTCTAAAAATAACCCCAGATAGAATTTTATGCAAGCCTTGTGTTACTGCCAAGTCAATGATCACTGGATATATTCTGAGAAACAAAAGAAATTACAGTTTGCCTGTGGAAACAGAGCTTCTTCTACCTTGAGTGTGTCTTCCACCTGCATTAGGTTGATTTTTCCTGCAAGAAATTGACAATAAAGGCCTATGTCTCAAGAACTTATATTTGTGATGAATGATATATGAAACAAAAAAACCCATAAATAATGATGATTAGTGATTAGATGATATGCATCAAGTAGCATACCTTCCTCTACCACCTCCATTTACTTGGTCTCTCCTCTTTTTGCTATCATGATAAGATTGCCACCACTGCTTCTCAGCCTCACCTGAAAGCAATCAGATGTGAAAATGTCCCTTAGTAATTGTTCAGGAAAGATTATGACTTGCATTTAGGACCTGAAGCCAAAGTATAGTTTCTCTACAAACTCATAGATATGGATATGAAGACTTCTTTTATTTTTATAGGAAATTCTTGACAAGAGTACGCTGCCTACCGGTAACTGCTTCCAAGGAAGCAATGAAATTCTTCACCATAAGACCACATTTAACAAAAGCGGCTGTTGTACGGGCTTTTATAGCTGCTTCTGGTTCCTGAAAAAGAATGTGTCCTGACTTTGCACCAGCACTGTAATCAACAAACTGCAAAAGCAAATGATGAAGCTTTAGTGCACAAGGCACATAGTACCACTGGGTCTACTTCAAAGGCACACCTCAAGCAACAAAGATGAAGGGATCGAGTAGCTAAGTATGAACACAGTTCTCAGAGATGCAAGTGCAAAGTTCCGACTGGAAATTAAGAATTTTCCAGATCAACTCTTTTATAACACAAACTAATGAACAGTAAGATGTTGCATAACATAACCTTATCAGACTTTACAAGGAACTGATTGATAAATATGCTAATCATATTGGAGAGAAATGAAGAACTAGCAGTAATCTTAAATACCTCAACATGCCCGAATCTTTCAAAGACATCCTTGAGATCATCAGGCGAGACATCGTACTTCTCTTCATCAACAGCAGTTTCATCATTTTCTACGTTACCGACCTCTTCATTACTTACTTGACCTTTCAAAGATTTATCACCAGTTCTGGAAATGGCATCTTCTCTGTCCTTGTTTGTGTTATCTTCTGTATCCACACAATCTAACTCCTCATGGTCTTCACTTACTTCAGTATATTTACCTGTTTCCTTCTCAGTGTTTTCTGGAAGTTTTTCAACATCATTTACAATATTATTAGAGACTTGCTTAGTCTCTTCAGCAACACATTTGCTTCCTACAGTTTCTCTGGTTGATCTGCTCCTCAGAGTAAATGCAAGGACATGACCTTTAGAGTAACTGTCAAGGCCAGAATTTTCACCCATTCAGATGTAAGAAACAACTTTAGGATAAAAGGATAATCTTAAGTAAGTAAAAAGAATAATACAAAGGACTAATACTGACTTCGAACCAGTAGCATTCTTTTGGCTTGAACTCGTACGAGAACGGGTTTTCTCAAGATCCTTGATCAATTTTGCTCTCTCGGAATCAAACTCTTTTCTGAACCACGATAGATAAACAAGTAAAAATATGCAAATAAAAAAGATGCAAGAAAACTAGTTTCCATATTCTTATGTAACTTTGAGTTCTAGTATAACTGAATTGTCATTTTCGTGAGCCAATAGAAAAATGAGAGAGTATGCTAAGTACTTTCTCAGTTTTCTCATGTGTGCTTATATTACTTTTAACAGAACTCGAAAACTACCAACAAGAGAAGACAAACTACATTCAATTTGCATGTTTCACTTTTATAATGGATTCCTTATTGCTTACCAAGTACATCAAATAATCTAATTGGTAATGAACTAGCATACACCATCTACAACTTAACTCATCACAGTCCAAGAAAAGAAGCTTATATTCCTTATTCCCACTCTACACTATATCCACATGATTTTTCCAAGCCCTGTTTCTGAATCCTATCATTTTAAAGATCGATAGTCACAATGTTTACAAGCATCCAGAAGGCCAACAAAGAAGAGGCTCTGCTTACTTTGGCTTTAACTTCAACTTAGTACCAGCAAAAATCAAGTTCTGTCTCAAAATCTTTTCAGCATCTCCATCTGTAGAGAATTCAATCAAGGCAGTCCCACAAAAATACTTCTTATCAGCAACATGGCGAGGTAACCTTACACTATTCACCTGAGAGATGTCATGGTTAAGAAGAATAGTAAGAAAACCCCGAAGACATGCTATAGTAAGTTCAGACCAATTAAATGTAATGAGGCGCTATGAACAAGTATAATAGAATTTTTCTGATAAAAAAAAACAAGTATAATAGAATTTTTTATATATATATAGTAATGAAGCACATGATAAGCCAGAGAACTGGAACCATATGAATCACGATAGATACAGTTGTATTCGCTTGATCTGCTAAAGATGCAAGTGTGAGAAATGAAACATAAGACCCACAGATAAGTACAATTTGACGTGTACATGAGCAACCAGAAGTTATACTAAGAATATTAATAGTTGTAGGTTATCAAGCAAATAAATGCCTCCATGACTCTGACTCCAATTTATGGTGGCTGCACAGTCGATATACAATAATAGTTTACATGACTTCAATGCATAAAGAAATCATATTTGATAAAATCTTAGATGTCAAAATTGTGTCCCCGTCAAAATGATGTCAAAGTCTGATAATGTACCAAAAGGAAATCATGCACACAATAATGCATATGACACAAGTGTAAGAAGAAAATCAGTATCATAGACCATTACTGCTATGTTGTAGGCTAAAAACACTCATATGACCCATATTTATTGAAGTCACAGATAAACAACACTCCAGACAAGTTATTGAGAAAACAAACACTAATGATCTTAAAGAAAATCTGAAACTTAAACTAGAACCATTTGAGACAAAGGTCACTTAGTTCATCATTTTCAATATAAAAAATTTCATAACTACCCATTACAACACCTGAGACAATATGCAAATGGCTAATACCTTGGCATTCTGAGAAAAGAAAGACTCCACATCTTCAAGCTTTACATCATATTCGAGGGGCAAGGCTGCAACAGTTCGTACATCTACTTGCTCTATAACCTCTTCAGGTTTTACAAGCTCACTGATCCTACCAACCCTTTTGCCTGAAAAAGATAGAAACAAAAAATAAAATATGCTTACATGCACGTAACTTAAATGATTATCAACAAAACAAATTACCAAATTTAGGAGACCCACCATCTTCAGAAACTTTGACAAACCCAGATTCAATTAGAATTTCAGCCACAGCCTTCACTATTCTATCCGGAACATCCTCTCTTTTTAAATTACCCAAACCCAGATAAGTCCTCATTCGAGAGAAGGAGCAAATAAGAGCCAAATCAACCACTTAACTTGAGAATCAAGGTTGATACACAAACCCAAAATATCATACCAAAAGAGGTTCCAACTTACACGTACATATATCTACTTATATCAAAAGAATCCCATACCCAGTACACGTTATACCAAAATTAAGTGAAGGATACTTCCATCTCTGCTTTCAGAGACCGACTTCCTGAGAAAATTGTCTTTGGGAAGGTTGCTGTCACTGAAATAAAACTCGACCTAAACACAAACAAGAAGTCATTTTGATGGATTAGATAGTTGAATTTGAAGAATCTAGACCTACTAAGAGACATTGTTAGGGACTTTAACCTGTCGCCGCACTTTCTTTGCTGTTTCTTCGTCCATTGGAGATCCAAGTCGCGGCGACTGCGGTAGTTCAATTTTAGGGTTTTGGCCCGAAATTGGGGAAATTAGCACTCAAGGTTTTTATAGGTTTGCCAACGGACAATCGACAATTTTTTATTCAGCAAAATAAATGATTTTGACAAATAAAATTAATAGTATTTTTTTTTTGAAATATTATATGAACTATTTTTTTTGATAATATATCAACTCTTGATCATAAAGATGGTGTGCTCATTACCAAGCAAGACCAATTAGATAAAACTTGGGAGAGAAGATGGCGAGCTTCAAAAATTCCCCTTGATTGATCAAGATTTGATGGAGCGCAAGTTCAACCATTCTGTGGGGACGATGGTTATCAGTAGCTATGTACAACCTCGTTTGTGCGCAAGAGAGACAAAGTAAAACCAATGACACCAACGTTTAAAACTGGTAGTGACCAACATAGAGCATGTCATCAATAGGAGGTACAATGCTAAACGACAGGCTCTTCTTTGATGCCTTTCCAAACTGGATCTCCCATTCCCAACATCATGTAACAAAGTTTTAATACTCTAGACATATACGAATGTTATAATCTGGTTTTGGTGTTAAGCGTTCGACTTGGCTCTTCTTGGTGTCGAGTACAACGCTTAATACCAGTTGCGAGTAAGGAAGATTATTAAACTACCACATCGAATATTTTACACTTATCAAATGATCATTACTGAAAATAAGCTTTACACATAAAATGAAAGACGAGCATCCATATCACGGCCAGGACGGCATCATCAATCTCCATACCATAGGCATATTCGATTAGTGTTGTTTGATATGATCTTGATGAATTTCTATAATTGAGAATGTTACGAGGATATCAGTGATTTGCCAAAACAAGCGATATGTTTCGATATAGAATCATAGACAAGTTTTGAGTTTACTCTGATCACTGAAAATGTACATGTATAATTTGGATGTATTGTTAATAACCAGATCATCAAACTTAACATGTATAGTGTATTCATTCACAATTAATGTCCTTGCATGTAAGAACCATATAATAAACTAACTCAACTAAATAAACTGGAAAATCGTGAATGTTTCCAACACTAAACCTCACCAGAGCTGTGATGGCCTTGACCAACTCGATTAGCTCTGGAAACTTTTCTCATGTTGTACAAAGCTAATCAGATTTATAGACAAGACAAGAGGGACTACTAACTGAGAACAAAGGATAACAAGCAAGTTCCTTTCCAGTGTGAAGAGGAGGGGCGACATCAACAGCATACCCATTCTCATACTAAGACTTAAAATTATGACTTCCAATTTATATATATATATATATTCTCCAAGGTTCACAATATGAGGGTTAAGACGTATTAATGATATTATAATTAAGTGAAAAAGACAATGGAGTATAGATATAAGTAAGTATAGAGTTGCATCAGAATTTCCTCTCGTTGAGCAATAACTGTGGTAAAAAACAACATAACTTTTAAGTAACTTTAGAAATAAATCAGCATGACCTTGCTCAATTTATCAACAAAAACCAGTTTTCACATATATCAATACCTATTGCTCAATTTTAGAAATAAATCAGCATAACCTGCTCAATTAATAGCTTATTAGTGGTGAATCGCTGAAGGTCCTTGTTTTCCAACTTCTATATAAGCCCCTAGGGTGTAAGATTATCTTTTGTACGTTGATCAATACTGAAAATAAGCATTACACACTAAAATGATGTCTTGGAGAGCCGAGAAAGATGAGCAAAAGGAAGTAAATAGATCCCAATTTAAATACATGGATGCAACATGCAGTGATTATAAGAGAGATAGATAGCAGTCACCATAAACGAGGATGATACGAGTGAGATAAATAGCTAGCGATAACCATCCAGCAGACCGAATGCTTGAACTTCCTGGCGGATGTAATCCCACAAATCTTGACCAATGAAGGGGAATTTTTGAAGCTTGCGACCTCCTGTCCAAGTTTTATCTAAGTGATCTTGCTTGGTAATGAGCACACCGTCTTCGTCAAAGGCCGCAGCAGCCGGCTCCATCACATATGACTTAAAAACGTTACTGAAACAAGGACGAGAATAACGACGAAGCACCCATGGCATGCCTTTGGTGTGCTCTTCAAACAGCGAGTCCTCGTAGTCGGCTGAAACGTACACCACCTCAAACTCATATGGATCATACTTGGATGTCAGCATGGATACAAATTCAGCACCACCGCAGCCTAGAGATGGGTTGTCAAAGAAAACAAGAACCTTCTTCCCTAACAGCTGGCAAGGGTCAACAGCATCGAATCCATTGCCATCGGGCCTCCAGCGCCAGAGAGCTTCTCCAAAAAGAGATTGCACCGTCACATCTCT
>JAYMSW010003139.1:0-12645 GCA_036897725.1 Erodium texanum | reverse complement strand
CTGTCGGTGCCTAGGCGAGGGAACATTATCTACCAAGGCGATACAGTGGATAACCTTGGTCGTCTAAGTGGCTTAGATGACAAAGGTTATCCACTGCGTCGTCCAAGCTGATCACCCTCCGTCGTCCAAGTGACACTAAGGCGACTTTCCTTCACCACTCCAATCTTGACTGTGTAGGGTATACATGCGTCGTCTAAGTAGCTAGGCCGACGAAGAGGTTTTGATACGTCGTCTAGGTGCGTTGACTGCGTCGCCTTAGTAAATGCTTGGACGATGTATAATCTTGCATCGCGTTAGTGATTTCGCGCGACGCAGATTAAAAACCTGTGTCGCCTAAGCATGATCTAGCGTAGTGATAGTTTTCATGTATTAATAAAGATAATATAGAGTTTTTCTTAGATTAAAATAATAATCAACATATAGGGAAAACTCCTAAAACACATCCTCAATTATTACATATTATCACTTTATAACAATGGTTGCATTAACCATTAGAAACGCGCTATGTATCAAATTTCGGTTGTCAAAAGTTAACATAAATGGTTAGTTTGGATGGAAAAGCAAGGGATTCTTGTGACATGCGTGTAATGTGACCATTTTTTTTTCAAAACACCTAAACTAACCCTACTAACCCAAATATCTTTTCCTTATCTTCTCCAACACAACCCTTTGGTGGTTTGGTGGAGCTCAACACGTTCGGTAGAGATCGACGACGGAGCATTGGTGGCGATGACGTTTTATAGGCGGCGTCGGAGGTGGAGCTCGGTGATGGTAGAGAGAGGGTCTTGGAGTCGGCGAGATACTCCACGGCGACGACGCGACAAGGCATGAGCGGCTGGATTCTCGGGGTGGCAGAGAAATCGACCGGTGTGGAGGCATGCTCGGGGTGGCCTTGAGGAAAGTAGAAGACTTTTGAGTACACAGGCGGCATTTGAACCTATCCCTTTGGTGCAATCATGCCATAGCTGCCGATCCGAGCTCTTCTTTGTCCCCTTCATCGACCCAAAACACTCCTTTTGAAATCTGAGAAAAAAGATAAATAAAACAAAGACCCAAAATTAGTTAAAACAGTAGCTGAAAATGCAAAAAAACTTTATTGATTATCGGTTATAAAAACACAACTCTATTAAAATTAGATTGATGAAGAACTCGGAGCAACTCGTTGTTAATCAAACAATTGATGAAGAAAATGGGTCAAGCAATATAGATCCTAGGTTGCAAGGAACAATATCAACAAATTCGGATTTCATGGGCTCAATTGGGGATTTTCAATTTCGGTTCCGTTTTAATAATCAACATAGGAGGTAGAGGGAGGTATAGTTTGAAATTTTGATATCATGAAGACAACATAGTAATTTACATAAACACCATTCAAACTAACTATTTATGTTAACTTTCGATAATCAAAATTTAATACAGGTGCGTTTTTAATGATTAATGCAACCACAGTTATAAAATGATAATATGTGGTAACTGAGAGTGTTTTTAGAGTTTTCCCCGATTTATATCCTACTTCATTGGTTCTCTTCCATAACTCCTCTTGATACTCTTTCATGGCAAACCCTATCTCTCCAACAGCACACCTCGACCATCCACAAATGCCATTTTCTGGAGCTCTTTCCGGGCACCATGTATTTCTAGTTTGACTCACCCGTCAACTATTCAGTCTGACGTTCAAAGGGGAAATAAAATAGTACATTTAAAAATGGTTGGTTGCTAATGCTTCATGATTGATTCTTGGGGAGGCTCTTTTGAGTTGACGCCCGAGAAATTAGAAGTTGTGGTTTTTGGAAGGTGCTATAGGGTACGGTATGACCCATAATGATGTTTAAGCCTAACCCCCAACCGATGGGTTTGTTTCACTAACTAATCAATGTGATTATGATTAGTTTTGCTCAATTGGGTTGGGTCCCATTTGTTTTGGATGTTTGATGTTTGTTTACATGTCTTCTTCTCCTCTTCATTGGCATTATTGTCATTGTTATCAGGCCCGGCCCTAACCCTCTGGTGGCCTTAGGCGATTCCAGAAACCGAGGCCTAAAATTTTTTTTTTACTAACTAATCGAACCTTGAATTTTTTTTTGCCAAATAATAGAACCTATGTAATATAAAAAGGAGACGTCACTCCTAGATTTTATTAATAACCAAAAAAATTACACCTAAATAGAGGGGACATCAAATACCTTACTCCGTGCATCAACTAATATACATTGATCTGTTCTAAGCTTATTCTAAATACACAAGCTAGTATACAACAATTTTTACATCACATACCTTACTCCTTAGCTGTTCCACCTCTCCACAGTGTAATCCAAGTCTTCAACTCACTAGTGTACTCAAAGTCTAATATGGCACAATGATACTTGATAGTGAGGAGCAAGTGGTCCAACCTTAAAAATAGCAACAGCAGCAAAAAAAGGTCAGGAAAATGGCTAATGTCATGTATGTGAATATATATACTAAGTGGTACAAAATGGGAGAGAAACATGGAAAGCACACAAGTACAGTAGTAGGATAGAATATAGTAAATACAAGAATACACATTGCTTTATGTTTGTCAACAACGCAAAATATTAAATTGTTGATATAAAGCTCAAAATCACATTTTTAACACTAAGATATGCATTATGATTAAAGATCTTTTACAATAATAATAACAACAACAAAGACACGTTGTGCTGACCCACACATAAAAAACAAAGCTTTGAGTAACTCCTTATTGGGGGTAGGCATTTGACAAGGTTTCATTAATTTGGGTTATAAAACATGCAAGAACCAGTACTTAATCCATTACCACTTTTAGTGTAAAGACCTTCGGTGCAAGAAATGTTGGTTATCTATGTGGCTTCATATCATTTTTTGAAGATATAATGGTCTAACATTTGAATCATAAACTAAATTCAAACAAGAAAAGATACAACCTCCATAAAATGATAAGGCTACAGGTCAGAGCTGAAATACCTTCTCCACATGATCAAACACAATAATATAATCATAAAGACCTAAATGGGCATCATGAAGGTTTCTGTCATCTACTGAGGCATTAGAGAAGGGTACCTTTTTATTCTCTGCATATCGCACTGTATCATATTTATATGAGAAATAGCCAACCCATCTACTTGTTTAAGTGGAAGATTTATCATTAAATGTACCTAAACTTCATTGGCATTAAATGATATAGATCTGCAAGAGTTTATGAATCAAAACAAAACCTTTCCAAATAATATAAAGCAGGTTACTGTTATATGTTTAGCCTCTTGTTTTTCCTTAATGGCATTTTACAGATTTGAAAACACATCCTAAACAGGCTAAACTACATTCACTTCACTTACCACAAAATGCTCATGGGAGATTATCAATCAGTTGGGGTTTCCATTCGTCCACCATCCTTCCATGATTCTCCTAGGGACCACCATTGGATCCTCCAAGAACTCTTCCGTCATAGACCCTTCCAAATGGTCCATAATTGTAACCTTATTTTCTTTAGCAACGATTTTGATAGTCGGTTGGGCTCCAACTACACTATAACTCCCCTGCAGAATTATACAATGCGGTTTAAATCATACATGAGTCGTTAAGAATTAAAATACACATAAATAGAAAAAGATACAAGGAGGCTTACAGTACTAGAAGATTGTTGACCAGACTCAAGACTCAAACAAAAAGCTTGGAGCATCTCTATCACCTTCCTTCACCACACACCGATAAACCATCATCGGAGTGAGATGATCCGAGAATATGCATTGGTATAGAGGAATCAAATTCCCTTACTTGGAACCTGCTATAAAATTTTCTGACTGGTCAACTATAAAATTGTTACAGAGTTACCCAACATGAATATAATTGCAATGAATATGACTCACAAAATTAAATCCAAACAATAACACTACCAGAATCTAAATGATATCTGCCAACACTTAATGTTTACATTTCTCAACCACAAAACAAAAAAGAACACATTCAACCCTCAAACAATCGGACCTCCGTGATTCTAATTTCATTGCTTCCCTAGGTTTTCAAATTTCCAAATCCACCTTCTCCTGCTATCCCAACATTTCTCGGATACAAATCATAAAATCAACTAATTTCACTTCCAAACATCAAATCATTTGACGAAAATGAATACCTAACGAAGGAGACGATAAAGCAGAGCACATGAAGGTGCAGTGACGAGAGGCCGATTTGGAGCTGGAGCCGCCAAGAGCGAGTAAAGTGGGGGTAGAGCTCGAAAATCTACTGCGAAAGCTGAGAGAGAGCCAAAACCCTAGATCCCCTCTCTCTGACCTCTCTCTCTCATTTGAGTCGTCTCAAGTTAATGATACTGGAAGGTCAGAAACCCTGCGACTTCTTCATGGGCCTGAGTCGAGCATAAGTCTAAATATTTGTTTTTTAAAGTTTGGAGGCCTTAGGCGACTGCCTAGTCCACAAGTGGACGGGCCGGCCCTGATCATCTGGAACCCTTCGATCCAAAAGTCCGTCACCCTTCCGTTGATGAGGGCCGTGAGTACCATATTCTTGGCTTCGGAGTCAGCTGCGATTACAGGGTTGGGAGGATTGCCTATTTCATGGATTCCGAATACTTGGATTTCAGGACGCCGCCTCTTGTGGAGCAGGGATCGGAGCTGGAGGACGCTATTCTCTACCAATGTTGAGTATAGTTGCTGACCCACTCCTGGACTCAGTGCCTCGTTCATAGTGCAATCCATTGGATTGGAAGTAAAAGGGAACCACGAAGTGGCTGTATTGAGGTGGGAATCTTGTTGTTTGATGTGGGGAAGGAGGTGTTCAAGAAGATGGCATTGCCTCTCCCTTGAATTACTCCATTTCAGTGATTAGAGGAATGCTATCTGTTTTTATCAATCATCTGTTTAAGGATTATCAAGATGAATCCTACATGAACATATGGGTGAAGAAAGATTACTTTGGTGATTCTTGGACTAAGATTTCACAAAGCTGCAATCTGGAGTGTTCTTGCATTTGAGGATAATCCAACGGGAATATGTGGAGGAGGAGATGCTGGAAATTGGAGAGACATACAAGTTCCTTCTCAAGTTGGTCTTCGAGGGCTGTTTAACGATTTCGCCTTCAGTTACCCAGAGAGCTTGCTGTTGCTAGAGGGAGACACAGCTGTTCAAGAGGCAAGATGAATTAACTTGTCCATTCCTGCTTCATTGGTTATTGTCTTATACTAACTTTTGTGGATTATGCTTTGTTGCTTGAAGATGCTTTTTTAATATCCTTAACATCATTTTTGACGATTGCATGATTTGAAGGAAAGCTAGAAACACTACTTGATGTTTTTGTTTGGTGTGACATGCCTTGTGTTGTCTTCACTTGATCTGTTAGGACTCTTTTAGTTCAAAAGTACTTGATGTTTATAGGAAGTTATATGCTTAATGAAATTAGAGGTAAAATGTACTTTTGGGTAAAAGTGCAATGTTAAAATGTCCTCATGAACTTTGAGTTTTATAGACCAAAACCTATACATATTTGATTGCTTCTTTTGGAAACTTGAACACTTATTCTAGGATGGAGGGAGTATTTATTTGATTGCTTCTTGATGCTGGTTATGAGGTGTGAACATGACTATCTAAAATTGTAGCTGCAACGGCAATTATAACTGCTTATGGTTTACTTTTAATTCATACTTAACTACCATCCAAAACAAGTAATAAGACACTTATTTGAGGATATCTGATTTGGATAAACTGTGGACATTTATTTTAGGACAGACTGATAAGTTGGTTGCATTTTCACACTAGCTATGGTGCGTGAACATGACTGTCTGGAATTGGAGCTGCAGCAGTAATTTATTTGACTTCAATGGATAAATAGAGATTAGTAGTTGATACAATTTAAATTCCTTACCTGATTTGGAATCACCTTCCATATCTCTCGTACTACTTTCTCTTCTGTACTCTGCCTTCTAGCTTGACTCTTCCATTGATTGGCATTCTGGTATTTATATAGTCAAGCTGTTTCAGTTGATATTTTATTGACGGTGTAATTCTTGGTGTAGGTCTGTAATGCTTTGGAGAAGACTCAACTAGGAACAAACTCTAATTAGCTTGATGGTTTCATTTTGGTGTTTACTCTGAGAGGTTTATTGCAGGTTTAAGAATTCATGTATTTGGTCTTAAAACTGTTGTCATCTTCGGGTTGGCTGTAGACTTTGTGGATATCTTCATTTTGGTTATAGAATTGCAGTTAAAGCATGGTTACTTTCCTTGATTGCTTCAAAAAAATAGTGTTACCATTTGTGATACCCATGTTCTGTTTGTTTAAAGTTTTATATATTCTGAACTATTTACAATTAGAGCTAAACAGATGGTTGTTTCAAGCATTGTTTCAACATATTGGTTGAGCAACTATTAAGACATGTAGCATTAGAACGGGTCACTTGGAACATGATTGTCTGAAATTATAGCTGCAGCAGTAATTTATTTGACTTAAATGGATAAACAGGGATTAGTTGCCAATACACTTTTGATTGCTTAACTGAGTTTGAATTGCTTTGCATGTTTCAAGTTATACTCTATCTTCTCTCCTTTGCCTTGAAGCTTCATCTTCCACTGATTAGCCCTTCTGGTATTTATACCGTAAAGCTGTTTCAGTTGCTATTTCTTGACACTGCAATTCCTTGTGTAGGTCGGTGAAGCATTGGAGAAGACTCGGCTAGGAACAAACACTGATTAGCTACATGACTACATCGATTCATTTTGGTGTTTTCTGTGAGAGGTTTAGTGCAATCAGAGTAGTTACAGTGAATTGCAGGTTTAAGAATTAATGTATTCTATCTTAAACTGTTTTCATCTTCGTTTTGGCTGTAGACTTTGTGGACATCTTCATTTTGGATATATTCGTTTCCTTGATTGGTTCAAACAATTTGTGGCACCATTTGTGACATCCTTGTTCTATTTGTTTTAAGTTTCATATGTTCCGAACTATTTACAATTAGAGCTTCAAGCATTGTGCCAACATATTGGTTTAAGACATGAATTAGAAACTACAATTAGGGTGAAACAGGTCGCTTGGAACAACATTAAATACGATACAGGAGCTTCAATTCATGTCAACATTAGTCCAACTTCACTACTTGATGGCCTTCAAATCATTATTGAGAATGTTTATCAAGAATGTCTTAGTTCAGTACGTTTAATTTGCCAAGATACTCACTATACTTACAGATAATGGGTGCAACTACGCTAATAACAGGAATCGACTACGTTTGTAAAGTACAAATGCCTTTTTATGTTTTGTAAAAAAGGGTCATTTATATTGGATCGAGCTTCCACAATTAAAATGTCAATCTTATTAGTTGGGTGTGACCTTTGTCTTTAAGAGTAGACATTTTCTCTTCTATTCTTTCAATGTAAATTTATATTCCCAACACTCCCCCTCACGTGTGGACCTTGTCCCTTTGCACATGGACCGTAGCAGGGAAATCTGCATATACACCAGTATCTACAGGGGGTTGAGGCAAGGGGAGGCCCATATGAACACAGGCCCAAATCGACCAGCTCTGGTACCATATAAAACGGGCTACTTATATCGGATCGGGCTTCCACAACTAAAAGGTCAACGTTGTTAGTTAGGTGTGGCCTTAGTCTTTATAAGTAGCTATTTTCTCTTCTATTCTTTCAATGTAGGTTTATATTCTCAACATATTTTGCCAATTCCCTCGAAATCATATGGTCTTCCATAGGTAGTTCTATAGACTGCGGGTGAGTTAGGCTTGCAACCTGGATATGTCATTTGCAAGCTTTTACTTCTCAAGCTGGAACATTCTCCTTCTCGACCATCTCCATAACTTCAGCCTTCTCCTTCTTGACCATTACCATAACTTCAGTTTTTCTCTTATGCACATTCAACTTGTTTCGGTTCTCAGTCTCGAACATTATATCGACACTTTTTTGAACTTCCAGTGTCTACTTCTAGATCATTTATTGAGTTTCGCTACTTCGGATGACATCTATAGTTTTTGCCCTTGTCATTTCCTTTCTTTGTCGCCTTTAGTCATTGTGGACGTTCGTTGTGTCTTTGTTCCCAACTCATCGGACATATCAGGTTTGAGTTGCCGACGTCGTGCGAGGAGGTGTAGTGACTCTGATTCGTCCAATCTTGTTCGCTTACTCGACATGGAAGGACAATCCAAATATGAAGCTTTGCGAGCTGACCGGGCCTGAGTAGACGAATGGACATCAGAGCTCGTCGGAACAGATCTAGACTTATCGCTGGTGGAGAAGGGATTTCCATATCTGCTCTCATGTTGCGAAGCTCGTCGGGGGGCCTTTCTCCATATGTGGATAGGGTTCGTGATTCGTCAGAGGTCTCGCCAGAAGCCAAGAAACACTGTCGTTGTTGATTCCTGGTCTTCTTCTCTTTCTTTTTTTATTCTTATTTATTATTGTTATTTTGTAGGGGCAAAAGCTGGAAAATTAGAAAAATTAATGGAATATTCTAATTTTTCTGTCCGAATTTCCAAACATAATTATTAAACTTATGCTGAAGATTGTGAATTGTAACAACTTTTACAAAATTTAATAACGTATAAAAATCTTTTATTTGACAATTGTACCATGTAATTTCCTTACTAATAATGATACTTTTACCACTTTAATAACATCTAGGAGAAATTACCATAGTGCCACCATGCCAAACTCTCAAGTAGTTTGATTTGTATCGACTCTCAACTAAAGTTCATCTGTTCGGATTTTGAAGTGTCTTCCCAAAATTAGTAAACTAGATGCATAAAAATGCATATCAATATGGCTTTCATTTTTAAAGATATTAACTTATTCTGCCATGTATTACATGTGCCTGGGTTGCGTAGTTGGCTATCATTAGTCTCACACACTAAAAGTCCCCAGTTGGAACCTGGGCTCAGACAATTATTTGAACACCTTTCTTATGAACAAATCAATCTACTTAAGTCTTGAACAGTGACATTAAGCTTAAGCACGGCTCTCAAATTAACTAAATCCATGAACCCATTCTGCACGATTCCATATCATGTAATAAGACAAAGCAATGGTTACTTGAATTTTTTTTTTTTTTTAGTTTTTGTATTATGTATGTCTTAATCGATGATTAAATGATGTATTTTTAAAAGTTTTTGTACTAAGCATGTCTTAGTGGATGATTAAATGATGTATGAATCTATGATTACTTTAGTCTAGTTCTGGGTCTTTACCCGACTAGGGACTTCTCGGACCCATCGCCTTTATTGGTGTGTACATCGTCTACAGAATGACTATCTTAAGTTCTACCATTGTCCTGCAAGTTGTTCCGGCCAACTATCCGAGTATTGTTTTCGAGTTCGGTCCAGATAGAGCCGCGTTGACATTTATTTTGATGAACAGAGATGTTGGTCGCTTTCATGTTTCCACGACTCTCTTTGCTTTAAATGATTACGTAACTTCTACATAAAAATTCAAATTAAAGCCGGTAAGATACCCAAGCAAAATTACTTCGGAGACGAAGACTTTAGGGTTATGAAATCAAGATTCTACTGCCCAAATCAATTTAAAAAATATATTTTTTAATATAGTTCAAAATTAATTGTTATTGAGGATTAATATTTAGTTTCCTCTTCAAACTTGGGTTTTTATTTCCTTTGTAATAATTATCAACTCTATATTTAGGAAAAATTAGAGTAATTTAGGAAAACGGTTTGGAATAATATAGGAAGTTTCTTATTAGAAAAAGTTTGGAGTAATATAGACAGTTTCCGTATTAAAAAAGTATATACACAATTTCCTATTATGAGTTTCGAGTAACATAGACTTTCCTATTTACATTATGAGTTTCGATTAACAAAGACTTTCCTATTTACATATGTCATCAACGTTATATAAGAGGCTCCTTTTCATTCATTATGAATCAATCAAATCGTACCAAATCAAACTACCTCCATTCATTATGAATGTAGCAGTGGGAAAAAGGAGGGCAACAGCCAAGAAAATCTTGCAGCGCAAGGGAAGTGCCGTTGAAGATAAATTCGAGAAATCTACACAGGCCGAAGCAAAGCCCAGCCTTCTCATCTCTTCACAGCTTAAGCGTGATCAATTAGAGGTCACTCCAACGGAGCAAGCTCTTCAGCAAGAAGAAGAGATGATGGAGCATCTGCCAGATCGGAAAGCGCTCATGTATGTTAGGGAATTAGCTAAGGGAATCACTTACACAGAGCCTCTGTTCACGGGATGGAAGCCGCCATTGCCTATCAGAAGGATGAAGAGAAAGTACTGTGATATGATCCGGAAGCAGTATCATATTGTAGCTGATGGTGTTGATACTCCACCGCCGATTAAGAGCTTCGAGGACATGAGGTTTCCCGAACCTGTTCTCAAGAAGTTGAAAGAGAAGGGGATTGTGCAACCAACTCCAATCCAAGGGCAGGGCCTTCCGGTGATTTTATCTGGAAGGGACATGATTGGGATAGCGTTTACGGGGTCGGGGAAGACTTTGGCTTTTGTGTTGCCATTGATCATGATTGCTATGCAGGAGGACAAGAAGATGCCTATTGCTCGAGGAGAAGGGCCTTTTGGGTTGATCATATGCCCGTCGAGAGAGCTTGCTAGGCAGACCTATGAGGTTGTGGAAGAGTTCTTGAAGCCGTTAAAAGAAGCTGGTCATCCAGAACTGAGGTCTTTGCTTTGCATTGGAGGAGTGGACATGAGGTCACAGTTGGATGTTGTGAAGAAGGGTGTTCATATCGTTGTTGCCACGCCCGGGAGGTTGAAGGACATGCTTGCTAAGAAGAAGATGAACCTCGATAGCTGCAGGTACTTGACTCTTGACGAGGCTGATAGGCTTGTGGATTTGGGGTTCGAAGACGACATAAGGGAAGTCTTTGACCACTTCAAATCTCAGCGCCAGACCCTCCTATTCTCCGCCACTATGCCAGCCAAAATCCAAAACTTTGCTAGGAGTGCACTGGTCACAGTCAATGTTGGAAGAGCAGGAGCAGCAAATCTCGACGTGATTCAGGAGGCGAGGATGGTGCATCTCCTCGAATGCCTTGGGAAGACTCCACCTCTGTGAGAACAAGGCTGATGTGGATCACATCCACGAGTATCTCTTATTGAAAGGAGTGGAAGCAGTGGCGATCCACGGAGGCAAAGATCAGGAAGAGAGAGACTACGCCGTTTCATCATTCAAGGCAGGGAAGAAAGATGTATTGGTTGCGACTGATGTTGCTTCTAAGGGGCCGGACTTCCCTGACATTCAGCACGTCATAAACTATGATATGCCCGCGGAGATTGAGAACTATGTGCACAGGATTGGAAGAACGGGGAGGTGTGGCAAGACGGGGATAGCTACAACTTTCATAAACAAGAATCAAACTGAAACTACGCTTCTCGATCTGAAGCATCTATTGCACGAAGCCAAGCAGAGGAGTCCACCTGTTTTGGAGAAGTTGAACGACCCGATGAAGGATGGTGTCGACGCCATAGCTAATGCCAGTGGGGTGAAGGGCTGTGCATATTGCGGCGGACTTGGGCATCGGATTTGTGACTGTCCTAAGTTAGAGCATCAGAAAAGCGTGACCTTCGCTAGCTATAGGGCGAGGGATTACTTTGGATCCGGTGGATATAGGGCCGAAGTTTTAGCTAGCTAGCTTTTCTTCATTCTTTTGTTTCTTCTTCAGTTACTCTTAATTAGGTTCTTGTTTTGCCTTGTATCATTCTAATTCTTTTAGCAAATTCAATCTGATATGATTTCAGTTTTTTCTCCAACCAAGTTACATTAATGCTGAGTTAACTTTTGATCTTATACAGCTTCATACGTTTTCATATATATTATTAATTATTTAATGCACTGAGTTTCATATATATTCAATGGAAATTGAAAATCAAACATAAAAATTCATATCACTGTGGCTTTCATTTGTAATCATTCTTTTTATATCTGCTATGTATTGCATGTGTCTGGGTGGTGTAGTTGGTTATCACGTTAGTCGCACACACTAAAGGTCCCCAGTTAAAACCTGGGCTCAGACATGTGTTGTTTGTTGTTTTGACACTTATCATTGCTGATAGAAACTAAAACAAAATCCCCGAGTGAAAACATTCTTCTTCCAAAGGCATAAAACAAAATGAACTACAAAAAAGATGTCTTATGAGCAAATCAATCCACTTGCTTATTCAATTTCAAATCTTTTCAATCACAACAAGGTGATGACTAATCACTAATCATAGTGTTTAACAGTGACATTAAGCTTAAGTACAGCTCTCGAATTAACTAAATCCATGAACTCAGTCTGCATGATTCCATATCCTTTCAGAAACTGGAAATATCCCGTCCCGGAGAGACAACCCCGAACTCAGAAAATTGTCTTCACCTTAGAGTTACACCTTAACAATGTAACTAAACTTTAAATGAGAAGAACAGGCCTTAGTGTTAAACAGTTACACTGTTAGGCACACCTCTTCCAGTAGCTCCAGGTCCTGAGCTTGGTATCAGAAGCTCATATGGTACTACTCCTGGGCCACATCTATTTCTCAGCTTAGGATCCTCATTTCTCTTCTTTATCTCCTTCTCTATCCTCCGGATTTCCACTGAGAATCTGTAAAATGCTTCCAGTACCTCTGGCTCTCCTGACCAACTTGACAAGCCCTTTCTCTCCCCTAAGTACTCCTCATC
>JAYMSW010003138.1:0-12648 GCA_036897725.1 Erodium texanum | reverse complement strand
CTCGTCCCGGGTCAACCCGGTTGGGACCGTCAGGTGGTGCTGCGTCGTCTCTTCCATTGCGATTTCTGGGTTTTGGGCTTGATATTGGGTGAAGAGATTTAGAAATTTGTTTTCGGTTATAAAGGGAATGAAATTTTTGAGCAAGTGTAGGGGTAAAATTAGAATTAGAATTTTTGTTTTCATGAGTTTGTATGGAGAAAAGTGCTGACTTGGTGACGTGACAGGTGAGCTTTAGCTATGTGGCTCATGGGAATAGTTTGAGTTTAATTTGATAAATATTTATTTTAGACTTATTATAAATAAGTTTAAACTCAGTTTGAGTTTATGATTGAGTTTGTTCAATAAATTGTAACTAATCAAACTTGTATCTAGATTTCTAAGACTCGATAGGTTCACAATCCAACTTGTTTGACACTTAATTGTATATTTTTTATATAATATGTTTAAAAATTAATTAATATTTATGGTCAACATTAAACCATCCAAGTCAAGTAAACACTTAATATCAAGTTAACTATATACATATATTCAAAATAAAAATAAAAAAAAACAAAGGCGGATCAAACTGTGTTTTAAGTTTAAATATTTATTTTAAAGTCGATTTTGAGTTTGAACATTAGAGTTCTTTTTTATCAAACTATTAAAGTTCAAATGGGTGACTATTAAAGCTCATTTAAGTCTTTAAGTTGAATAATCTTTTTCAACCTAAATTAAACTACAAATTTAAACTCGATTCGACTTATTTGTATCCCTATTTCTACCTCTCAATCTATAAGCTCAACTTATGCTTGTTAAATATTTTTCTTGAAATAAATGTCATATATTGTATATATCAATCATGGGGACATATATATCAATTATTAAATGTATAAGACAATACCTCTAGACTTTGTGGGAATAACAATTTCTGAAGTCGGTTTTACATAAATATAGCTTGTGTAATGTTTAACAATCAGACCAGATCTAAGAGCGTAATAAATACACACCTAAATCAGATGTAGTTGACACTTTTATTATTTGTACTATAATTCGAACCTTGATAAGTAAGAGCGAAAACAACTCTCTTAACCGTTAATTTTCTTTTTTATAATCTATCTTGATTATATTACTTAATACTTAGCCACTTATTATTTGATCCAATTAAGGTCAAATGGGTGTTTAGGTCGTACGTACTAGAATCTTAATTAGCGAATTTCAACCATGAATTATTGTGGTTGATAATTAAAATTATTTATGATAATATTAATATGTAGGTCCAATAATTGGGGTATAATATATGTGATGCCATGGAAGGTTCTGGAACGTGTATTGCAAATAAACTAATGACAATGATTAACAATAAGACAGTGGGTACAATAAATACAAGTGGTTGATTGACGAATACGATGACATTGACAATGGCTCTCTCTAGACTTCTCTATTTATAGTTTATTCAATTATGTACTATTTTCATTATATTATTTTGAGAATTATAATAATTAAATTTATAAAATATGTGCATATATCAAAGAACAATACCTTGTTGAGAGATACCATTTCAGAAGTTCTGAGAAAGATATAAGTATGTTCTTATAAGATTAGTTTTATGACGATGACTTAAGAATATTTATTTATAAATTACAAATATTTTACTTGAGAATCTTTTGTTCTTTTAATTTTTGAATGATTTAAATTATTTTACTTGTTTTTTTTAATTTAAAATTTTGACACATATATTATGTATCATGAACTATTGATCAACTAGGTAATATAGTAACATTACACATTATGCAGTAATATTAACTTCAAACTAGACGGGAATAATAATTTATGTAGTCAGATTTGAATGAGTATAGTTCGCTAACTACTTACAGCCCAATCGAATTAGTAAGGACATTATAACGTACACATGAGATAACCGCATACAAATAATTGTAAATAAAAAAACAACTCAAAAATCAATATTTGTTTTGAGTTATTTTATGTGTATGTTTTGATATGTTGTCTGTTTCGATCAAATTATTAAATAATATACAAGTTATATTCATTTTATATTGACCGTAAAAATTATTATTTTCATCGAATTTGAAACATATTTTATATATACGTACCGTTAATAATACAATAAACATATATGTGACAAATTTTCAAAAGATAAAACACTCTCATTTTCATATGACAGTAATTATATAGTTTTTATGGGGAAATGCTATAAATCCAATAGTTTTGTGTGCCAGATCGTGGGAACTGAACCCATTGTTTTGTCTTTTTCTCTTGATCTGGACTCCAGCAAATAAAATTCCGACAGCAACCAAAACATGTCAATTTAGAATTTTACAAAAATTTATGACAAAGTTATGAATTCAAGACAGACTCACATGACACCCGACAAGACAAACTCACTCACAACTACTTTTATTTTTCGTTCTTTCTTGGCAACAAAACAAACTATATCTTGAACAAATCCACAACGAAAAAAATCCAAATTATATACAACTGTTTATATGGATATATTAATAGATACAGTGTAAAGATGAGCTTGTGACAAGTCGAGGAATATGAACAAACTTATAACAATCGTATATACGAAGGTGAACTCTTTATAGGTCCAATCATGATATCGTCAATAAACATATTTTAAAACTATTATCGAATAATTATTATATCACGATAGACATTTTTCTATAATATTTTAATAACTTAAGAATGATGTTATTGGATATTAATCCGTTGTTTACATCATTTATAAATTTGTCATTCTATAAAATTAGACAGATCTCAGCTTCTAATCTTTAAAATATAATTTTTAGGTTTTAATATAAGAAATAATAATATATGTTATCTTATGACCTTGAGCAGCTAAAGATATAAATTTGAGACAACACAACAATTACGTATGTATAAGAGAGAGAGTTTACAATATCAACTCTCGTAACAACCTTTATAAAATTATCATAATTATAAAACAAGTTGTTCTACTTCATCAATTAATGTTCGTTATTCGAATTAAAATTTAATTAGACTCACTAAATGTCGCATTTATGTAAAGCTTAACCTAGCAACCCAACATCCTCAGTCGTGGCCAAGTACCAGCAACGGCTTCGTCCTTCTTATTCTTTTCACCTCTCTTGATCTTCCTCTGCTGCGATGCCTTTCCCGAGTTCGAATTCTTCTTTTGCTTCTCTTCTGTTCGTTGAGATTTATTCTGCAACTGTAACTGTATCGACTCATTAATATGAAACCATGATCAACACAATCTATAACGTTAAAAGTTTAGTTGAGTTGTCCTTCTAATATGACCGACCTGGTTAGCTGGGACTTGGATTATGGAATCGTGCTTGTTGTGAGCTTCGTTAGGGTATCGAAAGATTGGGAACGAGGAACATACTTGGGTTTGAGGATTGTTCTGGTCACATGTCGTCAATAAAGTTCGCAACGAGCTTGACTCCATCTCCAAACACAACTATTATATGACATAGAGACAACATTAAATTTGATTGTCACATGTAAATATATATCACGTGACAATCAAATGAACATGGTACCTGAAATAGCCTGTGTTCGAGGGAAGCTACGCGATCCAACAACGATCCTTTAGTGGAAGCTTCCTTGGCCGCCAGATCCAACGGCACGCAAGCTCTCTCGAGTCTCGCTCCCATGTTTTGGTTTCTCTCTAAGTACTTCATCTACATACACAAATTGAATAACGACCCATTAATGGGTTTGATTAGGATAATGAGAAGTGATTAAGAGATTGACTTACGATGAAACCCAATTGATCCAATCGGGAGACGAGAGAGTAATAGGAGCAGCGAGCTTCATCGTCCTCCATTTTCGGTCTATTGATTGAGGTTTGAGTTCGGATTGATCCAACGTAAATGAGATAGATGTTATGGGTACATTTATTGCATGGTTATGAATGTGATGGCACGTCGCGGACTCGCGACAAATGCGATGGTTTGTTACGGAACGTGTCATGCTCGCGCTAATAATAGTGCCGGATAGATAGCTCAATCTGAAAGCCCAATTCGGATCAGCCCTAGCCCATTTAAAAGAAGACCAGGCCCAACAACAAAAATACTCACACACAGGATGTTGTCCCTATCTTTCTTTTTTTAAATACAAGGGACATGTCCCTATCTTGGTACAAGGACTGAAATACAATATCTATACCTTAATTAAGTAGATACAAAGGAGAATCAATGTTAGAAAGATTTAATTTGTCCAATAAAAATTATGAAAAAAGAATAAATATAAATTGTCCATTAAAATTGTGAAGCGATATTAACTGAATCTTGGTGAAGTCGAAAAGGTATGGACCCGATGGATACTTTATTTGATTGGGTCAAGAGTTAGAAAAAATACATCTGTAAAATTAAATTTACACACATAAATTATTTATTAAAATGCAATATATGATAATAACATTACCTAAATGAGATAGATGTTACGGGAATATTATTATTTGAAAAATGTAAATAATAACAATTATTGTTGTATTAGAAGTCTCTAATGACGAAGAGAAATAACTCTCTTAACTACTAAAATAACCATAATAGGTACTTATTTGAATACTTTTATTTTTGATGTAATATTTGAATACTTGAGGTCTAGGAATGTGCTTATACATTTGAGCTTGGATGAAAACAAATTTCTGTTTTTATAGGGTAAGGATCATAAAAGAATGTGACAAACAAACTAGATGTATAAGATCAAACTTTTACGTACTAATTAGAAATTAATCATGAATCTAATCAATAAGATTAAAACTCATTTCTATATTACCTTGGATAACACAATTAGGCAGCCAAATTTGGATAAAAACTAAGTCAACTATTCACAAAGTAACAGAAAATGGGAGACATATCAGCATCTTTCACCAGTAGCCTGTGAACAAGCTGTCCATTCAATCTCTTGTTCTCTTTCTCACCAACTTTCAGATTTTAATAATCGTTCCTCAACCTTGAAAGTGAACTCTGATCATTCCCCATTTCAGTGAGGGGGGAGAGAGAGAGAGACAGTGTGGTCCAGATTGGCTCCGTCTCTGCCCAATCTTCTTCTGTCACGATCTATCTCGCACTATTTTTCATCCCTATTGTGCCTCTCCAGAAAATTTGTCATTTCTTCGGTCATCGCAGAGCTTCACAAGCTCAGCTTCGTGGGTAATCTAAATGTTCATTGGTTTGAGTCTTTGATTTCTTCTGGGTGTGATTGATTTTGAATGATCCTATTTCCTTCAATGGATCTAACGCTTTCTGTTGCGTGATTTTGTTTTCTGGGTCAGGTTCGATTTGAGGTTTAAGCGATAAAAATCGTTCCTTGCTGCGAAACCTGATTTGGGTTCGATTCATTACACCTTTCTCCGCCGGTTCTGCGAATCGGGTTTCGGTAAGGTTCCTCTTAGTCTTGTTATGTGTTTCTCAGGATTCCTCTCCTTATTGATCATTCACCAAATGTATGTGAAATGTAACTTTTATTTGTCTCATTTGAGATTGTTGTCACTATGGATATATTGTGTTGTTGATTTTGAATTGATTGATTGCTGATAGCTGATCTGCGTTGCTGTTGTTGGGTTTTGTATCTTCTGATTTGTTGATTTTGATTGGCTGAGTACCACTGCATTGCAGATTCCATAACCTGAATCTAAATATTCATTTGATCGCCTATTTAAATCTTTCCCCTTCTCCTAGCTTCGTGTTGATTCTTTCAACTAAAAGGCTTGTATTGTTCTTCCAATCTACATATGCTGCTGTGCATTATGAATCAACCCTTTCAATAAGCATACATAATGCTTAATTGTGTTATGCGTGTAATCTCCAACTGCTAAGAATTAATTAGCTATGTACTCATTCTGTTCTAAAATAAATGTCTACTTTCCCTCAGAAATATTGTTCCAAAATGAGTGTCCACTTTATGTTTTAATAAATTAGTTATGCATGAAGCACCACTAATATCCCTATGATAAGTTAACTCCCTTTACTTGACTAAACCCAAAGGGGTGTATGAGTTTATCAAGCCTTAAACTTGAACCTTTCTGTTATTAATCTTGAGGACATGACATTTCGTAATAGATAATCTCAAATTTGTAGATGGGGGACATAGCAAAGGACCTTGCTTCAGGAACTGTTGGAGGGGCAGCACAGCTGATTGTTGGGCACCCCTTTGACACCATCAAGGTCAAGCTCCAGAGTCAACCCATACCAGTTCCTGGTCAAGCTCCCAAGTTCAAAGGTGCAATCGATGCTGTCCGACAAACAGTAGCTGCAGAAGGGATGGGAGGTTTGTACAAAGGCATGGGGGCTCCACTTGCCACTGTTGCAGCCATGAACGCCGTTCTCTTCACTGTAAGGGGCCAAATGGAGATGCTACTGAGGTCTGAACCAGGCACACCTCTCACAATTTACCAACAGGTGATTTGTGGAGCTGGGGCTGGAACCGCTGTTTCCTTTCTTGCTTGCCCCACTGAGTTGATCAAATGCCGGTGAGTGTTACATTTTTCATCTTTTTGGACTTTATGAAGTAATTTACTGCTGTTTTTGAGACCCTGAATCAACAGTGACTTGGCCTTCACATGTTAAGGGATTGTAGGCAAAATGCATAGCATTTCAATGGATTTAAGATATTTGTTTTTCCAATTTGATCATAATATCTTCAAGGGTTAATTATAGATAACTATTGCGTACTGTACGTCTTTTACACATAACTATCCCTAACTTTAAACTTCTACATCCAGCTACCTAAACTTTGAAAAAGTAGTAAACATCTCGTTTTCAAAGAAAACGACAAAAAGGCCCTTGACCCTAATATGAAAAAATACTTCATAACTACCAAAAAGATTTGGGTTATAGATTTAGGAAACGGTTGAGCAAACATAAAAAGACTCCTTGAAAAATAAAACTACTAAAAAGATTGGAAAATGATATTTTTTAGATCAGGGTCAAGGGTATTTTCGTCATTTTTGACGAAAAAAGAGAGTTATCTGCATGTTTTTTGAAAGTCTAGGTGGTTGTAAATGACATTTTAAAGCTAGGAATGACTATCTGCAAATAACACTATCTTTTTTCTTCTCAAAATTGGATGTTAACTATTCTCTATCTATGGAATGAACAGGTTGCAAGCTCAGAGTGCATTGGGGGCTTCTGCCACATCCAGTGCAGCAGTGAAGTATGGAGGTCCAATGGACGTTGCCAAACATGTCCTCAGAGCAGAAGGTGGTGTCCGAGGGATGTTCAAGGGCTTGGTTCCCACCTTGGCCCGCGAAGTTCCTGGGAATGCTGCAATGTTTGGAGTGTATGAAGCATTTAAGCAGTACCTTGCAGGAGGTCAAGATACTTCTGGATTGGGCCGAGGCTCACAGATCATGGCCGGAGGCTTGGCTGGAGCTTCATTCTGGATATTCGTCTACCCAACCGATGTGGTCAAGAGCGTTTTACAGGTTGATGATTACAAGAAACCCAAGTACTCAGGCTCCATAGACGCTTTCAGAAAGATTGTGGCCTTAGAGGGAGTGAAAGGCTTGTTCAAGGGCTTTGGACCCGCCATGGCTCGAAGCATTCCGGCCAATGCAGCTTGCTTCTTGGCTTATGAAACGGCAAAATCCAGTCTTGGCTGATGATGATGATGATGATGATGATGATGATGAACAGCATTGTGATTCCTTCTTCTTCCTATATTGGTTTAACCAGACTTACTGCAAGAACATTGTTCTGATTTTTTATATAAGAATAAAAGCTTTACTTGGAAATGAAAATGAAGTGGGCTCATATTGAAAGCCCAGTTTATATCGGCCCAAAAGGGTACTTGGCCTTGCCCCTATTTGTTTGGAAGTCTCTATCTTTTCTCTCTCTATCCTCACCAACCATAGCAGCACAAGCTCTGCACTCAGTGGTCTCTTGTTCTTCAATCGTGTGGGGAGCGAGAGGCCAAGATTTGGTGTCTTTATTCATATCCCTATCTCTTCCTCATCACTATCTCTCTTGTGGCTCTGAATCTCCCAAAGATTCTCTCCTTATTTGTTGGATTCTCGGTTCTCTGCTATCCTCTCATTTTCGCCATCGTAGAGCTTCACCTACCACAAGTCCTCTCCTTTCCCTATTTCAAGTTTGGGTTTTTTCGTTCTGGGTCAGATTCGATCTGAGGTCGGAGCAGTAAAAACCCTTCCTTTCCGCGGACCCGGAATTGGGTTCGCTTCATTTTCATCTTCCTTCGTCGATTCAGCCAATCGGGTATCAGTAAAGTAAGGTTCTTTACTTGCATTGTTCTCTGTTTCTTATTGTTCTCGAGCTCACTTCATGATTCATCAGTTCTGTGTTTATGTGAAATGTAGTATTTTGTGGGTAGTCTGGTATGTTAGATTTTGAATGTTTACTGATAGTGTTTGGTCTTTTCAGATCTGAATATTGTGCTTGGTGATTGTTTATTAAGTATCAGCAGATTCGATTACCTTAAAACCTGTATGCTTCAGCTAGCTTAATGCACCTGCAGATTATGAAAATGGAACTGAAACATAATCAATTAACTGTAGAAGGCATGTTGATGTTGCTAATGAGTTTTCGTATCAAAATTCTTGCTTTTGAAAGTTCTGCTTCGAGCTTGTAAAGGGTAATAGTTCTGCGAATAGATGATACGAGTTTGGGTAGCTACAAGATGAAGGCTACACTGTACTCTGGTTAGGTGATCTGTTCCTTGTGAAGGAAAGGAAATAGTCTTAACTCTTAAGTTAGTCCGGTTGTAATGTCCGATGGATGCATCATACATCTGTTCTTGATGTTGGTTTTGTCAGTGTTATGTTGAATCTGGTTTTGTTGATTACAACCCCAAATCTCGATTTGAGATCTTTTCCTTCAGGACCTTCCCTATCACTGAATTAATCAACCATTAAGTTGGTTTCTATGTCCAAACAGATGGGGGACGTAGCAAAGGATCTTGCCTCCGGAACCATTGGAGGGGCAGGGCCGCTGGTTGTAGGGCACCCCTTCGACACCATCAAGGTGAAGCTCCAAAGTCAGCCCACCCCACTCCCCGGTCAACCTCCCAAGTTCAAAGGTGCAATGGATGCTGTTCGACAAACATTAGCTGCAGAAGGGGTAGGAGGTTTGTACAAAGGCATGGGCGCTCCACTTGCCACTGTTGCAGCCTTCAATGCCCTTCTCTTCACTGTGAGAGGACAAATGGAGATCCTATTGAGGTCCGAACCGGGCACACCCCTCACAATTCAGCAGCAGGTGATCTGTGGAGGTGGGGCTGGTGTTGCCGTCTCCTTCCTGGCTTGCCCCACTGAACTGATCAAATGTAGGTCAGTGTCATGTTTTTAAGACCCTGCATCAACTTTGACTTGTCCCTTCTTGAGAATACTTCATGTTCAATGGTAGGGGAAATTACGTTTTACTACCCTGAACTTTCGAGGGTGCTAGTTTACTACCCTATGTTTTGAGTTTGTTGTACTATCTATTAAGTTGCATAAAATCCGTTACTTTTAGGTGCAGGGAATGTGAAATGACGAGATTACCCTTTTACAAGAGGTTGTTGAGTACGCGAAGACATAACCTCGTCATTTTGTATTCCCTAACCTAAATTTAACGGATTCTATACGACTTAGGAGAGAAAGCAACAAATTCAAAGTATAAGGTAATAAACTAGCACACTTGAAAGTTCTGGTAGCAAACTCGCACACTCAAAAAAAAATCAGGATAGCAAACTGACATACTTAAAAGTTGAGGGTAGTAAACTGACATACTTAAAACTTGAGGGTGGTAAATTGGCACACTTAAAAGTTCAGGGTAGTAAACTGCAAATCGTATATAGCACAAGGTAGCAAAACGTAATTTCCCCTAAACGATAACATAAGTTGTAGACAGAACTATATCTTAGAATTTCAATGGATTAAAGATGCTTCCTTTTCCAATTTGATTACAACATCCTCAAAAAATGGATGTCAATTGTTAACTACATTTTTTTTAATGGATTTAACAGGTTGCAAGCACAGAGTGCATTGGCTGACTCAGCCACAGTCGGTGCAGCAGTGAAGTATGGAGGGCCAATGGACGTTGCCAAGCACGTTCTCAGATCAGAAGGAGGCGTCCGAGGCCTCTTCAAGGGCCTGGTCCCAACCATGGCCCGTGAAATACCTGGAAACGCAGCAATGTTCGGTGTCTACGAAGCATTTAAGCAGTTCCTCGCAGGAGGTCAAGACACTTCCGGGTTAGGAAGAGGTTCCCTGATCATGGCCGGAGGTCTGGCCGGAGCTTCATTCTGGGCATCCGTGTACCCAACCGATGTGGTCAAGAGTGTCTTGCAGGTCGATGACTACAACAAGCCCAAGTACTCAGGCTCCATTGATGCTTTCAGAAAGATCGTGGCCTCAGAGGGAGTGAAGGGATTGTACAAAGGTTTCGGGCCCGCCATGGCCCGGAGCATTCCGGCGAATGGAGCTTGTTTCTTGGCTTATGAAGTGGTAAGATCCAGTCTTGGATAAAGAAGAAGATGGTGATCACTGTAATTCCCTTTCCTTCTCTGTTCTCTTGTGTTTTAACCACTGACTTGTGACACAAGCATTGTTCCATTTAAAAAAAATAAAATAATAGCATGTTCTTGAATTCAAATCACAGCATTGCAAGCGTTGAAAATGACAAAAATACCTCTAACCTTAATGAAAGAACATTTAAGGAGTTTTGCAATCAAAATGTTTTAAGGTTATGCTCAAGGGCTCTTTTGTCATTTGATAACAAAAAAAAGGGTATATTAATACAATTACATGTAATTAACTCGAAATGATATTATTGATTATAATTTTCAACGACAGACTCAAATCAAATACCACATATACCCCCAGGACCGCCATAAATAAAGGAGTAACCACTGGGCATTACATGACCATCATTTTTGAGTCCATAGCAGCCTGACTTGTCAACATAACCATCTATTTGTTGCTTTGTCGGACTTTGTGTCTTAAACTTACCATCTACATATTTTAACCCTAAGAAAGAGCTATCATCGCTGTAATTGCCCCTCGGAAAATGGCCGCTCCCCATCGGAGGACTCCGGTTATCTTCTCCGGCGATCGTCATGCCTCCCCAGGCCACCATGCTCGCTCCGTCCCTTAAAAATGGCACCACCTCTTTTGGCCAGTACCCCACGAGCACATTGTCTTGTTCCGCAAACGATGCCAAGAGCTGCCAATTTCCACTCTTCATATCCTGCATACATAATGTTTGTGAACCATTAAAGATAGCATATTAGATCTTTTATAAATTGTGTTTGTGACCCATTAAAGATTGTACACTAGATTTCTTATGAACTGTCTGATCAATCAATTTACATTCTTTATATTCTGTATATATATACAATGTTCATGACTCATTTCAGATCGAATACTAAATCTCTTATGAATTGTTTTTGTGACCTATTAAAGGTTGAACACTAGATCTCTTATGAACGGTTTGATTAACCCTATTTTTATTCTTCATAACCTCTATACACAATTTTCGTGACCCACTATATAGATCGAATACGAGGTCTCTTATGAATTGTGTTCGTGACCCACTAAAGATCAAACATTAGATCTCTTATGAATTGTGTTCGTGAGCTATTAAAGACCGAAAACTAAATCTCTTTTGAACTGTGTTCATAACCTATTAAAGATCGAACACTAGATCTCTTATTAACTATGTTCGGGAGCCATTAAAGACTGAATACTAAATCTCTTACGAAATGTGTTCATAAGAGACTCATTAAAGATTGAACACTGAAACTCTTATGAACTGTGTTTGTGACCCATTAAAGACTAAACACTAGATCTCTTATGAATTGTGTTCATGACCCATTAAAGATCGAACACTAGATCTTTTAATCACGTACCTTGGCAATAAAGCAATGGTGAGTGTATATATATCCGGGCCTCGACGCCGGGTACATGGGAATGGTCGGATACACACGGCGGTCAACTTGCACGAAACCTCGGCAATTGCTGTTGTAACATGATGTTATGTAACCATCACCCTATCACCAAAACAAACAACATAGTCAAACATTATGTATTCAACAACATTATTGTGATCTATATAGATTTGAGAGCTTACGGTCCAGTATATGTAGAGCCGAGGACGAGTGTCGACGAAGATGCGCTTGGACGCGATCCATCCGACGGAGATGAGGTTCATCTCCGCCGGAGAGCCGTTGTGGAGCAGTACGAAAGCACCGCTGGTTTGGGTCGGAGACACGGTCTCGTTGAAGATTCCGATGAAAGCGCTGGCTCCTTGATATGATGGGTATGGAGGTTTCTTCATGTTGACAAAAACTCTCTGCAATTATGAACTCAATCATACGAACACATGTTTGACTGAAACATTAACTTAGAATAGTGTAATGAATGTGGTACGGACATGGTGGCCGGAGAAACCGTGTCCGATGTAGGCAATGTCGGTTCTGAAGAGGTTGTTTGAAACAGAGTGGCTCTGTTTCGAAGGCCTTGGTATAGGAACGCTTCCATCTGGGCACGCTTCTCTTTCTGCAATTCTTGCCATGTTTCTGGGGAAGAACTTGGGTGCTGAATTGCTAGGTAATGCTGCTCTCATCTGTAAACAGATCAAGAATCAAGAAACTTATGTATATATATATATGAAATCTATGTCATCAAAATATACAATACATAGAACATGAAATCTACGCATG
>JAYMSW010003137.1:0-12648 GCA_036897725.1 Erodium texanum | reverse complement strand
AGAGTCAACGGCCATTGAAACGGTAAGTTTTGAAAGAGATTAGATAGAGATTAGAGAGAGAGAGAGAGAGAGATGAGCGTGTTGGTTGCTCTGGTGAGGAGCTGTGTACGAGATTATATGATATATTTGAGTTTGTGTTGGGTGAGGAAGAGGGAGCGAGGAGGGGGTGTTTATATAGATACGTAGGTGTGCGTGACATGTCATCTTGTGGGGCCGGGACAAATAGGGAGGAAGAGGGTGTGGGACCGGGAGTGGGGGCACGTGTAGGGTGGTGTGGGGGACAAGGTGGGGCCCGCAACACGTAGACATGGCCGAAAATGAGGCGGGCATGTGGGGTAGGGACGGCGGCCACGTCAGCCGGACGGGGCATACGCGTCACCCAACCACGCGGTCTGTTTTTCTGGTGCGTATGTTGGACTTCGACAGCGATGGCTTGCCGGCGTACCAGGCAGTTTCTGGTCATCGCTGTTGCTGGCGGGGCACGGGAGACAGGTGCCTAATATAACTACTATCTATTTTAGTACGAGTAAACTCGATTTAAGATTTAATCGTTACTTGATGAGAATAACAATTATTATCGTCAATATTGAATGAATATAGTTTGTATCCAACTTAATAACCGGATTAGACTAAACAGTACATCAAATACATACATAAGATAATTCAAGACAAATTAATATAAATAATAACAGTTATTATTCTCACTAAATTTTAAACTGTGATAACAAACAGAAATAATTTTTTTATCTAATGAACTAGTCTTTATGAGTATTTTCTTTGATTGTAACATGACTTATGCTTTTTTCTTTAAAGTTCTTTCAATCCGTAAATTTTGAATAGTTGGAATTTCTGTCAATTAGTTTATTTAGTTAGAAAATAATGATAAGAAAAACAAATTAAATTAGGAAAAAAAACAACCGCCACAAGATTCACAGAGATACGCGAAATGTAATAAGATGGAGAGACCACGTGCGGGCTAGTTTCCTCCGATGTTCCTAAATTCCCTGTCTGAATTTCTTTATTTACACGCGAAAAGTCTCTGGTTATGGTTTGACCAATCAACCGGTTTAACAGGATTGATGAGTTGTGCAACTGAAAAATTAATTTACGTGAAGAATCTTTTGCAAGCAATTAAATAATTTAAGTTTTGTTTATAATAATCAACCAACTCACAATAACAAAGGACACGAATACTGTTAGTAACCGTCTTTTGATCTTATAATAGCTTCAATTATACGAATCTTGATTTGAATATTATGGATTGGACCGACATTTCATTATCTAGTATGGTCATGTCACCGTACACCGGTTCATTTTTGCTTCTCGTTTCCGTGCAATTCGTGGGTTTTTTTAATTGGAATTTTATGTTTGCTTTTATTATGTGATGGCTTTTTTTTTGTGAAGATTTGTTTCAATAATGATAAGATATTATATATTTGATCTTTTTTCTATCTGTATTTTTTAGGGTTGGTTTGTCTTTATCTATTTTTCATGCTAAGAGTGGAGAATTTAACTTAGGCTATAATGGTTTTTTCATGATTAATTCTTAAGATATTGACATGATAATATCATAGTTGATTTTTTTTTTTTGTATTTTCGAATCAAATGTATGTTAGTTCCCGTCTTTTATTTCTTTTGAACATATTCCCTTATTTTATTTAATATGCATTTAATTAAAATGTTATAAATTTTATTTTAATAAACTTTTTTGACCTATAAGGATTAGTCGGGTGGTTAATAAAGTAATCTATATTTTATTTATTAGGATTCAAGTTTAGGTGAGGACAATAATTTGTTATTCACTGTTGTCTGTTTTTTGATCGTTTTATATATGCATTTGTTACACCATCTAGTCCAATATGATTGTTAAGTAATACACAGATACTAATTAATATAATCTATATACATAATTAAAAATATATTTCTGAGTCTCCATATTCCTTGCGAAGTTTTAGATGGATTAGGATTGGACCCATCATTAGGGTTGAAAACTAGCTAGAGAGACAGCTGCCTCTTGGCATTGACAATTCTTCAAGAAATTGAGGAATATTGCCTCACAAGATGCACACTAAATTTATTTAATTCAATAAAATACAATACAATAAAATTCTGGTAAGATAAAGCCAAAACTGTGGTATAAATGTATATTTGTATGACTTATTTTTTTATTTATATATAATTAAAATTAGTAATGGCGTGCACCAACAGCAACACCATGAACGATTCCTTGCTGGTTTTGAAGACTGCGTTTGGTGCATCAACATTTGGATGTATTATAGAGATTTTCATGTGTCACTGTTCATTATCCAACACTCAAACCTACTTGGAAGAGTTTGGATAGGCAAAGAAAGATGTATTTGTCATGTTCTCGATGGTTCGGTTCCTGTGACCTGATTATATTCACGTAACATACAGATTTATACGTTAAGAAGAACGTATGAAAATGTATAAACTATATAGTGCGTTACAGTTGTATATACAAATTAAAAATAACATTTGAATAAAAAGGATTGTAATCGAGATACTATCTTAAAATATATACGTTATGAATTATTTATGTGAGTGTTTGAGCTATTAAAATGACCTTATTTGGTTAGGAGGTATCAAAAGTGGTGAGCCTTCCGTGGATCTATTCTTTGTTTCCATTGTGAGAAATACGTGACTCATGCATGAACTTCAACTTGTTTTGCTTTACCAAAGTGTCTCAATACATTTCATTACTTTCAAAACCCTACTCTTTTGAGCCAAAAGTGACTAAATTAAGTTGGATTCAACTGAAATGTTAAACCAATAGGTGAAAATCAGAAGATATTTACCAAGGACAAACATACATATATCTTTTGTATATAATGTGACTGATATAAGAGGTTGAGATAATTCATATTAAATAATATTTTATACGTGGAACAATAGATTGTTCGTGGACATGTAGGATTAGGCTGAAAAATACCAGTTAAAACAGAAAAAAAATTCATTGTTAAAAATATATTTATTATGATCATCAACAATAAATCACTAAATCATACCTAATTATGAACTTCTTTCTTCTTTTTTTTGAATGTAAATGTCATAATATATATAAACTGTGGAAAAAAATTGATATTCAATCATTGTTCATACAAGACAAGTTAATTAATAACGTTATAGATTTAGTAATAACATTACAGATTTTAGACTTGGTATATAGGAATGATACTTTCTTACCGCTAGTACTAAATGAACAAAACTTGTGTATCGTTTAACAACCCGACCAGATGACACACTAAACACATGCACGTGAGTACTTAAGACAAATAACTATAAATAGCAACCATTATTATCATCACCGAAGTTTCATTCGCGAAGGATCAAAAGAAAGTTAACCCTAGTAGATCTGTACTCTTTTTTTCCCTGCCTCTATATTTATGATCGGATAAGATTTGAACATTATCTATATGGATTACTATTACTCTATAAGGAAGATATTATACAAATAACATAAACAAAGTGAGAAGAGAGACACGAGATGTAAGAGAAAAGGACATAAATAGAACAACAACCGGAAAAGGCAAGACCATAATGGCAAGGGGGACATGTGCCGGGGTTTGTGCCTTTAGGTTTTGTTGAATCAAAATTGGCAAGAACTTGGACCACTTTGCAAAAAGCTCACTGTCTTTATAGCCTTTGTTGATCAGATTAGGTGAATGCTTGCATCACACAATTCATGTATCATCACTGTTCTTCTCTCTTCTCTGCTTTGTTTTGATCCAACATGAGCACTCACATGCCCCTCTTAATGTCTCGTTTAATTCAGAAAACTATGACATGGATGATTCATACTTATCATTACTTGGTTAATGATGCTCTACTTTTATGGTTCACGAGGGTCAAGTGGGCATCAATGGATTTGAATCTGACTCCCAATGGCCCTACGGTGTTGTTTTTTACTTTAGTACTGTCTCGAGAAATATGGTAATAGATAGATATACTTGTAACATTATTTGATACACAAGATGCAATCTCTATCTATAATTGTTTGGTGTTTTAAATGAATCAAGTTGTAATATAGTACTCGTCAGGATTGGCTGAGTTGGTCCAAGGCAAGTATCTCTTGTAAGGTTCAGTATGAGACACATGTTCGAGGGTAGGTCTAGGCCCGCACAACGGTTTTCTAACTGATGTGTATGTGTGAAAGTTGTAGACATCGTCATTCCCTTTGATTCAAAACCTCACGGTTTAAAATCGGAGCTCTTATAAGAAAGTTATGCTATGCTTTACGAAAGATCAGTCATATTCTAGGACTCCTTGAAACTATTTTTGCTCTATTTTCTCTAGAATTCATCTATTTTCGATCCAAAAACCTACAAAAACGATAGGAGAGGAAAAATACAAGTAAAGAGAGAAAATTTGGATGAAAACTATGAAAAAAATAGGACAAAAACGCTTGAAAGTGAGAGCAAATATATGTAAACTAGATGATAATGCATGCACATTAATTAACCTATGGTTAACTTAGTTAACATTTACTATATTATCAGATCCGAATATATATTGTTTAATAAGAGATCTAATAGATCATCTATTTATAACAAGTACGAATTGCTAATAAAAATACACGATGTTAGAATTTGGTTTACAACTTTCATCTTCACTGAACAGTCTGTTTGTTGTTTCACATGAAGACTTTCAAATAATACAGATCATCTCAGTAGGATTCGTACGTAAAGATGAAACATTAACGTAATGTTAAAGTTGTTATAGGGAATAAATTTTTTATAAACATAACCGAACCTAACCCAACTACGGAAAGATTCTTACAACAACATTAAGAAATCTCCAACTAGAATAATTATCGTTATGATCAACACAAAAGATGCTCAGGATATCTTCTAATTACAGTTAGTGCTTACACATGAAACTTCCTAGAAACAAAGTACACATGAACTGAAATGTGCTTCCACATCGTGGTCTATGTTGCAAATGAAATCGAATCCATTTAACAATTGATTCTAACAAGTACAATCATAAGTACGGAATTATGTGTTCAAATGGATATTCTTAATTGAGAACTGATGAAGGTTCGAGCTGGATAATGAATGACATGCACAGTCTTCTAGGAGACTTGTCTCTGCATGACACACTCACTTGCAGGCAAAGTCATTGTTTAGCTCCTTGCTTCCTTCCTTAATTAGGGTATTGGATAAAAAAAAAATAAGTAACATGTTTTTGGGTGTTGATTAATATTATATGAACACATGGTTTAGGTTTCGGTGGTTTCCAGGTGAATTCTAGGAGTTTGAAGAACCCAACAACCAAGTCAAGCAAAAGCAACTAATTAGGAGTAATTATTGTGTCTTTTTAAGTGCAAGTTGGAAGGTAAGAGTCCGTATATATGTGTTATTCTAATAAAATCTTGATATTTGTAAAAATTTATGTGTAAAATTCAAACAAACGAATGAGAGTTATAAAATGAACACTAACAGGCTCTGACACTAATAATCACAACCACACCATGAGATAACTTAAAATATAACTATTTACAAAGATACCATTGATGCAATTTGAACACATGGTCTCATGGATCCAAGTTTAAGTGCTTGACCAAACAAGCATTGGTGTCTTATATAATTTAAATACTTAGTTTTATGAGATTATTAAGACTCAACTTACTTAAAAAGTCAAACTAATAAGAAAGACTCAGATTATAATTCCTTTTCGTATAGTTGTTCTCAAGTACATAAATAACACTAGACCATTATGAGGCTATTAAGGTTTGACTTGTCTAAAATCTTGAACTGATAAGTCGAGATTCAGGCTTGTTATGTAAGTTGGTGCTGTGATTGATATCTATTCAATATAAGATTCTATACTCCCGTCACATAGAGCTAGAATTGAGAGCCGGACTTGCCACGTGACGTGAGCCGTGAATGTTGGCCCGAAATAATGATGACATGGGTAGAGAATAAACCAAACTCTAATATCACATTAAAACCCGACTCACCTAAAACCTTTAACTGATAGATCAAAGTCTAAACTTATTATCTGAGCTGTTGTTATAATTAACATCTATTCAACTAATACTATTGACTGCGATACTGTCTATTTTGCTAATCAAATCAATTCTAAAAAGTTAAATATCTATCAATATTTTAAACATGAGATATTAATAAGTTTCGAGTGTAATAATTGAGAGTAGACTAGAAAAAATGGAAATGGTAGAGTACGAAAACAAAAAGGAGAAAGTGGAGGAAACGTGGTGAAAGAAAAAAGAAACGGCTCGGAAGGGTCGAGGAAGGTGAAAACCAGCAAAGCAACATGCACACATTTTATTACAAGTCAAAAAGTGTGCACGTGAATTTTAGTTGAAGAGACCACCTCGTAGCTGCGTCGTCAACAACGATGGTTCCTACCTCTTGCCCGACCCATTGACCGTTGAGTCCTCCGAGAGTCTTCACGTGATTCAAAAACGACCGCACTTCGGTTCTGCTTCTGGTCTGCTATTTCCCTTACACTAAAGTCTTGCTCACCTTTTCCTCTTTTTTCTAACATGTGCTTTATTATTAGGTGCACCATTGTAATAAAATCGCAACCCTTGTGTCTCTCTTTCTTCTTATAGGCTTTGGTCTTTTGGGACCATATGTGTTTGTTCGTACTTGAAAGCCACTGTGTTGTCCGAATCCATGATCGTGAGCTGTCGTGTTTGGACTTACTTGTAAGAAGTGTTTGATAAGTTTAATTCAATGAGCTGCTTAGACTATGCTATAGTGTATGTCACTTTCGAGTTGAGTGTGAACGAGTAAGTGATAATTCGAGTTTGATTCATTAAATATAAATCTCAATCTTTTATAAACCAACTCAATAATAATAATATGAGTTTAAGTAAATAAGCCGTGTTCAAGCCTATCCATTCAAAACTGGATGAGTTCATTAGTTGGATTATTCTTTCTTCTATTCTTTTGACAAATAGCTGGATTATTCAATATGTATCTAATTATACACAACATACTTAATATAATTAAAATATAAGTATTTTTTTTGTAAATTATATTTTTATACTTACTTTATCATAAGCACCCTTTTGACTAGTTATTGCAAAAACTAAACCAACCAAAATGATTCGAGTTGAACTTGAATTTGACTATTTTGTGTTGATTCAAATTTGAACATGATTTTTTAAGTTTATTCGAATTAAATTCAAGTTTAATAATTTCTTTGATGAACCAAACTTAAACCTATTTATTTTGAGGTGGACTCAACTCGTTTACCACCTAACTCTCAGATATACGAGGTGTAAAAACACCATTTATCAAAATAAAATTATTACATCTTTATAAAAATAGTTGATAAGTAGCTAAATATTTTATTTTTTTATAAACAAAAAAAAAGAATTTTCACTCACGGCCCAATTAAGAAGTGACCACAGTATCTGTCCATGTCTGTAAACCAAGTTGGGCCTATGTCAGATCTTAACCCCAAACTAGAGGTCCATTTTTTTTATGATACACCGATACGCCTCTGGCGCATTTTAGCATGTACGCAAAGCCCTACGCTTAAAGCGCGAACGGGTACTCCATACATAAACTGCTACTGTTTCCGTAAATCTGTCTCTCCACAGTATCAGTGCAAGCTCTTGCTAGATAAGGTCAGTTCCTTTCTCGATCTTGTTTGTTTATTCGACCTAGGTTCTGTTTGGATGCTGAGAAAACGAAGGAAAATTAGGAAACGAGTGAGGTTATGCTTTATGGTGAGCGACGAGGTGCGTGAGATCGAGGGAGATGGTGAAGTTGAAGCTTTAGTTGAGAGAAGAGTTGTCGATTTCAATTTTCTTAGTTGGCCAGAGGTTGAGGATGAGCTTTTGTTTGTTTTCTATTCTGGTTTTTGTTTTCTCGAGAAACAAACAAGACGGTTTCAGATTCAGTGTGTTTTTGAGTGTGTGTGTGTGTGTGTGTTCTGTGAGATTGAAAGGGTTTGATGTGGTCTTCTGTAGCTATGATTTTGATTCCAACAGCTGAATTGTTATATGATCCATACTTTGTATGCACATTTCTTTTACTCTGTTAGCTAATTTTGGTAAGGATTTGGGGATGAGAATTACCTTCATTTGTGTGTAATTTAGGTTTATTTCATCAAAGATTACTTATGTGTAATTTAGCTTGATCATCTTAAAGACATAAGTTGATTCCCATTTTAAAAATGATGATGAAGGTAGGCTAATTGATGCAATGGGAATGTCAATTCCCATCTCGAAAACTTTGCATCTTTCCAAAATCTATCCCAAAGCAGCCTTAGTTCTTCGGCGATTTGTTTGTTTGATTTTAAAATGTGGATCAACTAATTAGTCTTGTAAGAGTTAAAGAGCACATGTGGATAAACTAATTTGTCATTTCTTCGCACATGCAGTTTGAGTTAGCAAAATGGATACTCTTATTTATCGTGATGAACACAAGATAGTTATTGCTCGCTGTTGAAGTTATTATCTTATCTATTACTTGACTATGTCTGAGGCTGAGGATATGGACGTGACTCTAATACGAGGAAGTGATCAAAATAAAGAAGAATCATGTGTGGAACAAACTACATTGGAACAGGCACCAGAGTTGGGTTGTGGAGATGTTGCACTTGAAGAATTAGAGTTACCTTCTGAAGTTCCAACCATTAACTCTCTTAGTGAGAACAAAGGAGTGTTTCCTGAAGATGCCACCCAAGTTTCCGATCATAGGTTGGAACCTTTGGTAGACTCTGGCAGAGTTCTACAGTCAAGGTCACAGGAGGATCCCAAACCTCCTGAGTCTAGTAATAACTTGGTTGATGATAGTTTCAAGACAAAAGGGGAGAAGAAGAAGCGAAAGGTGAGGAATGCAAAGTTGGATGAATTCATAAGAATCAGGCAACGCCTGAGATATTTACAGAACAAAATAAACTATGAACGAAGCTTGATAGATGCATATTCTGGTGAAGGCTGGAAAGGGCTAAGGTGTGTGTGCATTATAGTTTATACATTGCCTTGTATCTTGGTATACAAAGTTGGTGTATACATAGTATCAACATGATATGCAGTCTTGGCCTGTTCTTGAGGTCTGACAAGTTTTACTAATTATAGTAAACATAGTGTCTTTACTGCTTTTACAGCTTGGAAAAGTTGAAGCCAGAGAAGGAGCTTCAACGGGCCACATCTGAGATTCTTAGACAGAAACTGAAGATACGGGATCTGTTTCAATATCTTGATTCCCTGTGTGTTGAAGGGAGGCTTCCAGAATCTTTATTTGATTCGAAGGGAGAGATCTTGAGTGAGGATGTAGGAGAAGTCTTTAGTTAGAAGTCATTCTTATTCATTTTTGTTCGGTTTCTTGTAATTTATCATATATTTATCTAAAGCTTAAACGTGAGTTTCTCCTTTGGCAGATATTCTGTGCAAAATGTGGGTCCAAAGATGTTTCTCTTGATAATGACATTATACTCTGCGATGGAGCTTGTGCACGTGCGTTCCACCAGTTCTGTCTGGAACCACCGTTACACAAAGAAGACAGTAACAATTCGATTACTTACTTGATTCAGTAAGTTTTGTTATGATTCTTGGTTTGATTAAGCACCATTCTATTTTTTGCTACCTTACAGTTCCTCCGGGTGATGAGTGTTGGTTGTGTCCTGGATGTGATTGCAAACTTGAGTGCATTGATTCACTGAATAAATCTCATGGAATGAATCTCTCAGTGACAGATAGCTATGAGGTCAGTGACTAAACCTCTTTCAACTGACAAAATTGCTTAATTGGAAAATAAATAAATTATATAGTTCATTTTTGGCTTATGTCATTAAGCTTCTATATTGTGCAGAAGGTTTTTCCAGAGGCTGCTGGGGATAACCAGGATCACAACTTTGGTCTTCCCTCAGATGACTCTGAGAAAGATGATGATTATGCTCCTGATGTTTCAGAAAAGGATGAGAAGGTTCAAGAAGATGCTACAAGCTCTGATGAATCTCAATACACTGCAGCATCTGATGATATGGAAACTCCTGCTAATGCAAAGCGGAACTCGGGGCTTCCTGATGATTCAGAGGATGATGACTATGATCCCAGTGATATGGATCATGATGATAATGTGAAGCAAAGTTCCGATTCTATGTCTGAGGATTTGGGCACTGCGTTGGATGATAACATGGCTTCTGCAAAAGGTATAGACCCTACCTCTCTATAATTACATCATTGAGGATCATCAAGTTTTGCAGAAGTTCTGATGTTTGAAGGCTTGCAGCTTCAGTGAATGAAGAACTTTCATCCCTGTTAGAGTCAAATCTCGGCAAGGAAGGTTCTGTGCCTGTCTCTGAAAAGAGACGTGGAGAAAGGTTGGACTACAAAAGGCTACATGATGTGAGTCTTTTTTTTCGTCCTTCTTTTGCACAAATATGCATATCTTGCATGAGGAAATGCATACTAGTTTTATTCCATGGAATATTATACTGGTTGTTGATATAAATTAATAATTAGTGTTTTCAGTTATTGAATTTACAGAAAGAACAGAAATGAACATAACCTTGCCATACAATTCCACTGTTGTCTAGATTTTGGTTTGTTATGAAATCCTCAATCTCTATTTCACGTTTCAGAATCACCCGTCCCTTGTTGATTTTGGATTCTGTTGTTCGGTCTCTTGTCTCCTTATCTTTTCATGTTCGATTTGTGTAGGAGGCATATGGAAATGTTCCTACGGATTCAAGCGATGATGAAATTTGGACTGAAAAGGAGACACTTGAAAATGTTCCTTCTGATTCAAGTGATGATGAATATAGTAGCAATACTATTGCGCCCAGGAAAAGAAAGAAAACAACCCGAGAAGTTACTCATGAAACAGATCGCATTTCTAAGAAAAGAAATTGTCAGAAGCGGAAAGCCAAAGATAAAAATGTATCATCGAGTAATAGAAGACTTGGAGAAGCTGCTACCAAGGTAATAGCATATAAATTATTCGATCTTAGCCTTATATTTGGTTTGTTGAAACTCAAAAACACCTATAAGCTTATATCCTGAAATGATCATTTGAGTCTCTCGTAGCTTAAAGAAATCCCATTTCATGATGTAGGGTCTCTACAAAGTCTTTAAGAACAATCAATATCCCGATCGAGCTACAAAAGAAAGATTAGCAGGAGAGCTAGGATTGACTATTCAGCAGGTAGTGCTTCTTTTACATCTTAGAAATTAACTCCATGGCCTCTCCTATAACTATCTGTCAAAGTTCTTTTTCTACAGGTTGACAAATGGTTTGGCAATGCTCGTTGGAGCTCGCGCCATTCCTGATATGCTGAACCTTGTTCAACAGCATGCCTGGGTAGACATTCTTCAAGAGGCCGAGTCAAATGACATTTCACATTTATTTATTTTCATTTCTGCTGTTGTAAAATTCATTATGTGATGTTATGAATTTAATTATAGAATGATGAGAATTTCATATCTATTTTTAGTAGTTTGTAAGAAAATATTTGAAGGACAAATATGTAACCCTTCTAGTTTTTTTTTTCTTTTTCAAATGTGTAATTTAATCTATTTAGGTGAATGTTTCACAAGGAAGAATATTTTATGCATTTCTGTGATAATAATAAATTAGAGAGTAAATTAAGCATGAGCAGTAATGCTAACAATCGTAACTGCTTTACTGAAACTGAAGATAAATATCTCCAACAATAGTTTGGGAACCAAAAGAACTCAAGAGGCTAAAACATAGGCAAATTCTACATAAATTACAAAGTTTGTTTCTTGCAAATACCATGAAAATGGTGTTCTTATTAATTTTTTTTCCTACAGGACATATTCGTGTACCCACTCTCATTATAGAAACCAATTTGTCATTGCACTTGAATTGTGCTATCCATAACATCCCTTCCTTTCAAGTACCTGTAATAACACAACAAAATGTGAAATATCGGTCAGAACCAATACCAAGTTTGGTAAGAGATTTGAAATATATACATACAACATGATTTACCATGATGAACACATTAAGCGTGAGGAAACTACTTCAAGCATAGGAGCTAAAACGTCATAGCAATATGCATTCTTTAAGAATTTGAGCAAGAACAGCATGCATATAATATATATAGATTGTTACATATACAAATGTATATATGTTCGATTTCTGAGGCCTTAGACGATTTATTGAAACATTCGGTTTGTTTTTTTTACGAAAAAAAAATGGAAACCTACAATGGAGCATCACTCTTGGGCCTTGGCGAGAGCAACTCCTGGCGCATCACCCGTCTTTTCCATTCCCTATCAATCCCAATCCCTTCTTATTAACCAAAATTAACACAACTAAACAAAACTCCCATCGACTCTACACCTCATTTTAGCAGATCAAACACAATCCATTATAAGAAAAAAGAGATAACTGCAAAACTAGAGATGCTCTTTCATTGTTTTCATGTGTCCTAGAAACAGCAAGACTCACAAAGAAAGCATTAGTGATCTGGACAAGAACAATGGAAGGTACCGTGATAGAGCTCACAGCAAGCCCTCACGCTGGCATAGAGGTGAGATGTGAGGCGAACAGAAGCGACTGTGCTGTGCAGAGGTAAGAGTGATTGTATGCATCCCAATTCTCCCATAGTCCTACTGGAAAATAGAAAAATCACAACCTTAACACGATAAATCACTAATTATCAAATCTTACAAACTTC
>JAYMSW010003136.1:0-12649 GCA_036897725.1 Erodium texanum | reverse complement strand
TTTTTTGGCCGCGCGACTCTCCTAAAGTTCTAAAATTTTCACCATTAGAATTTCTGTTAGAAATTTAACAGAAAACCAGTCATGTGATCGGCACATGGCTGATAAATTTTTTTAATGACAGAATTACCCTCACCTCATATTATTTCCTTATTTATCAAAAAAAATTAAAATCAAAAGAGGAACGGGTTTGAGACGTTGACGAGGTTGGTTCACAAGAGTCCTCACCTCTTCGGCAGATGAGACAGCGGCGAGGTCTTCGCATTTCCAACAGAGGACCAGGGTGGCGGTGAATGTCATCGATTTGGGGTTCCTGGTGCTTCGATTTGGTCGGACGGTGAGGCAGAACCAGACCATCTCGTCGCTGCAAACCTACTGGATCCCGAGCCCATGGAAAAATCGGAGCTCAGTGTTTGCTGTGTCAAACTAGATTGGCTCAATTCCGGTCGATTGAGGCATGGATCCCTTCCTTACCCTCTTCTCTCTGTTTGACCTTTGTCGGTACGGGCTTAAGCCCATTCGGAGGTGGAGGACGTGGTGGTGGTGCAGAATTTGGAGGTGGAGGAGGTAATGGAACTGAACTCTGGCATGCTTCTGCGAAATCTGTTCTTCACCTCCGGCGAGAACTGTAGCCTTGTCTAGGACGAGATCGGCGAGAACTATGACCTTTACCGGCTGGAGAACAGGTCGGGGTCGGAGGGTGTATGGGTATTCGGGGTTTGAGATGGTTTAGGGTTTGATTGTGTATAGGGTTTGATTAGGGTTGGGTTGTGTTTGAGGTTTGACTAGATTCGGGGTTCATTTAGGGTTTGACTTATTTAGGGACTAATATACTTTGGGGTTGACTAATCAATTTGTGGTGACCATGGTCATGTTGACTACTTTTAGGGTTTGACCATGTAATTTGGGGTTTGGCCATTCAGGTTGGAGTTTGACCAGTGAATTTGGTGTTTGACCATTACAATTTATGGTTTGACCAATCAATTTGGTGTTTGACTATATGGTCATATTGATTGATTTTGGGGTTTGATAGATCGGGTCAGAGATTTGAATCAATTACTGTAGATGACAGTATTTTGAAAATTTGGAAACTTATTAATGGTATTTTTGTCTTTTTATAATTTTTGTTAAATTTTTAACAAAAATTCTAACGGCAAAATTTTTTGAAAGTTAGGTAAGTCGCGGAACCAAAAACTCAAGTGAAAAAGCCGTCAAGTTAGGGACAGTCAAACGTAATTATCCCTTTTTTTTATATATAAAAAGAATAGGATCCACCAGCTCTGCCATCGAGTCCAAGCCAACATAGAACATATTCTATCGACGTAAAACATCCTCCCTCCTGCATCAGGACCCATTAAGGCCTTGTCTATTACAGCTTTGCATTGAATTGGAGGAGGTAGATGCAAGAAATCTCAAACACTTGGATCTTCATTCCATGGACAATTCGGCATTATAAACCGAAGTTTCCATGGAGAAAAACCACAAAAACAAGCTTCAAGATAATATAGGCTGAAAATTTGAGCCTTGCTCAGGTTTCCTATTAACCAGAAATAAAAGAGCTCTATTGTATAAGTCTACTTCACAAAATCAAAATCGCTCCATCCAGCGGAACAAAGTGCTGCTGCTCTCTACTAGGAGGAGAAAATCTAAGTGAAGCCATTTACAGTCAGTTCAAACCAAATGTCTATACAACTGCTCATTAACACTCTTTCTAATCTTCCACTGTCTGGATCTCACCCTTCATGATCCTGTTACTCACTACATTAAAACCCAGAACCGACGGGCTAACCTTCTTCCCTTTCTTCCCTTTTTTCTTGCCTCCCGCTTTTGCCGAACCCTCTGCTCCTCCAGTCAAGTCTCTCTCGTTATCTCCACCATAACCAGCATTCCCAGAGTTCACGTTACCGACAGTGAACCCAGTCACTTTCCTGCCCGTGTGATTCTGGAAAGCAATTTCAAGTACATCTGCCGGTAAAAAATCCTTGTAGTTGAGGAATTTGTCAATGAATTCGTGATAAGGATCTGCAGATCCAAGATTCTCTTTCAAAAGGATTTCAGCCTCTGCTCTGGACTGCTTTAAACAGAATTCCAGGACACTTGTATCTGGAAGGAGACAAGGATGGGAGACAAAATATGACATGAGAAGCAAGTACAAGTATGTTGCAACTGATAATCTTGAACTATATCTCATATTCAAATCATTTGTGATGAGATATGCAGTATGGGATTAAAGACCTAATGGCTAGGCTAGTGAAACAGGCAAGCAAGAGCAATTTTCATTGGAAGCTAATATCGCATCTACAACATACTTACCAAGAGAATGCATTTTTCCCATCAGAAACTAATAGAATTAAACTTACTCGTGTTCCCTAGATCCAACATTTGATGTGCAAAAAGTACTACTTTTGTCCCAATTAAAAGCACAAATATATTACCTTTTGTCCCAATAAGCCTAACACACTCATTCTCACACCAATCTCTGAAGTCCATAGCCTCTGTAAATGATGTACAAAAACAAAGTGAGGATGGCTACCCATAATCAAAGTGATGTCATTAGTCTTGCAATGGCTTACCCGAATGTTTGGTCATGGCATCACTTTTCCCCTTCATGGATGGTTGGCGGTTCAATGACCCACCTGAGGTTCCTTTTACAGGAGTGTTTTTGCTCCCCCAACTGCCTTGGGTTGCAAGATTAGGGAAGTCCAGCCTGCATATAGGGAACACAATTTATATCCCAATTCCCCATCCAGAAAGCATAACAAAATCTAATTAAAAAGTACAATCTACATAATGTTTGTTTGAAACAAAATTGAGCATAGATACATAACTCTTAGAGAACAAAACAATGAAAACTAAAGGATGATCATTAATGAAAAGAACTTCAAAGTAATGCATCAAGGAAGAACAGAATCATACTGCTTAGTATCTTGCTTTGATTGATCAGTGGGACCCCAGAAAAGGTCATCGTCGCCTTTATGTTTTGATTGTGATGAATTAATCCGTATGGGAGATGCAGCCTTTGATGGGGATGATCCAGGAATCGACCATGAAGGACCACCTCCATGTGCTGGTTGTGGTTTTTGAGCAACTGGTTGAGGCTTTTGAGGAACCGGCACATGATTTTGGTGCTGAATAGAAGATGATGACTTTTTCTGCTGCTCCTTCAGGATATCTCTTAAAGATGTTGTCTTGGAAGACCTTCCGGACTCAGTGCACCATGCTGGAGCAGGAGCAGAGTTTGCTGGCTCACTACTGCCCTTCCAGAGAACAAAATCTCCCAAGGAAGGACCAGATGGGATTGCAGGCAGCACTTCCTTCTCTTGAACAGAACGGGAAGTTTTGCCCTTCTCAACAGGACTTGATGCAACAGGCACATCAGCACTAGCAATAGGTAATGAGGTCTTGGCTCCAGCACCCTTCGCTTTTGCAGACTTCTTCCTGCTCTTTTTAGTTTCTTTCGCCTCAATAAAGTTTCCATCATCTAGATAATCTGAAGTCATGACTTGTGAGGAAGGCAAAGTATATTCATTGTCTGGAACAACTCTATCTTTTTCAGGTGATTTTGACAAAACTTCCTCTGCCAAGAGATCATGTAACTGGCTCTTCATTCCCTTCGCTGTTAGAGAACTTTCATGCTTTCCCATATTTAACTCAGTATAACCAGCATCTCTTGGAGTTTCTTTATAGCTTTTAGATTCTGGATTGGCCACTACCCCAGCCCAAGGAGTAGACAAGGTCATAGGGTGGACAACAGTGCTAGTGTCAGGGACTGGCATTTCTGTTTGTGCCCTCCTTTGTTCTTCCTGCTGGATTTCCAGTAATGACTTTGGCTTAAAACCAGGAGCAGGCCTCCAAGCTCGCTGTGCAGAATTTATTTGGGAACCCTGTACTGACCCAGAGGAAGCCACAGTGGAATCACTCTTAACTTCCATGGCCTCAACAACATTAGCAGGCAATGAGCTCTTCATTTGCTGGAAACCTATACCTTCACCAGAAATTCCTGACTTTTTATCTTTGTCTGCTTGAGGAGTTCCATCCACCAGTTCCCCTGAACTACTTTGTGTCTTCAATTCTGATTGCTTTAACTGCATTGCAGGTTTAGATACTTCCTTTGCCTGGTCAGAAGACTGCAATTTTGAAGATTTTTGCTTTCTTGACTTCTTCTCAGAAGCTTTTTTTACCTCCCGGGTCTCCATCGCTTTAACCTCTGGCACAGTAGGTTCATCTTTGCCTATTTCTTTCTCAACCTCCTGCTTGTCAGCGGCATTTTCTGGCAGAATATTGGCGTTAACAATTTTTTCTGTCATAGACATTTGATTCTCAGAATTTGCTACAGCTAGACAAGACACTATGGTCCCTGGACTCTCCATCGGTCCAGATGTTGCAACAACAACTCCCTCGGTGCTCAGGTTATTTTTGGAAGACTGATCCAAGCTAATAGGAGAAACATGAACAGGTTTCTGTAGAAGAGATGATGCCATATTATTTTTCAGTTCATCCTGTGAAAGCATGCTATTGGCTTGATTTGTATGTGGCATTGTTTCTTCTGGATGGATATCATCAATTTGTTCGGGAGTAGAACTCCAACTTTTCTGGTGAGTAAAATTCCCGAACATTTGATGGGGAAGATGTGCAGAAGCTTCAGAAATAGCACCATGGTTAACATCTTTGGAGACATGAGGTGTTAAATTCACAGCATTTGTGGTTTGTTCATCTTGCACACTGGGAGTGCCCACGTTAAACATCTCTGGCGATGGCTGGAGCCGACCAGAGTCAAGCAAAGCACTATTCGGTAGTATTCCAGTAGACTGTAACTGTCCATAAGATGGATCAATGAAACGCTGGTTAGAATTCTGCTCTGATAGAACCTGTGAAAATAACTGCTGTTGGCGCAACTGTTGCTGCTCCTCCTGTTTCTGTTGCTGCTGTTTAAGTAACAGTATCTTATCTAACACTGACAGCTGCTGAGTTGGAGGTGGTGCCTGGGATTGCAGTTGCATCAAGTATTGCTGTTGCAACAGAGCTTGCATTTGTGGATCTTGAGATAAACTGGAGGGATTATCCATAGTTTGGGTGAGTAAATTTGTTATAGGCTGGTTCTGTGATTGAATCCTCTGTTGCTGGATCCCGAAGGGAGCTTGGGGAAGAAAATTCTGATTGTGATACATGTCAATCTTCTCCTTGAGGGGATCCAACCCACCTTGTACTGGGAAATTTGACCAATTACTAACAGAGTTTCCCCCTCCAGATGAAGATCTGTCAGATAACCCTTGGAGGATAGACATAAAATCAGAGCTTTGGGACTGTGGAGGCAAATGAGGATTGTGTGGTACTGGAGGGATAGGGCCAATTTCTGCATTTGAAATGACGGAGGGAGCATCTCTACCTGGCCAATAAGGAAAAGGGGTGGGTAAAGATCTCTGCCGCTCAAGTGCCATTCTCTTGGCCAGAAGGTAAAGATGGTTCCCACTATCTACCCCAGATGGTGGCATAGTGCTAGAACTATTTCCAAGAAATCCTTGCAGACCTGCAAAAATATATAATCTATTAATATAAACTGCCAAATCACAGCAAACAATGGGTTTGAAATGTAAAATAAATAAATAAAATACTGTACGCACACTACAACACGAAAACACCTTTTGTTCTATATACAAATTATTTCATTACAATACCAACCTTCAGATAAGGCAAACTTTTCCAGGGCAGAATTGCTTGGATTACCAGACATCAAGGACTCCAAAAACATATTTTCAGCTTCTGTTGTTGAACCAGGTATATTCCTCACTTCATTTCTTATCTTATCAAGATCATTGAGAGAACCATGAAGGGCAGAATTTGACCTACCAGATGAATCAGCAAAATCACTCTGTTTTGGTACACTAAATCCAGGGGGTGGCCTCGCTTTAGCTCGCAGATGGGGCATCACATCCCCAAGCGAGGCGAAGGGTGTGCCATCTGATGCATTTGCAGGACGAACGAGCAAATCGATGCCAAAATATCCAGCTTCAAACCAACCAATAATATCAATCCCAGGAAATGGGCCTTGAATTTCACCCTGTGGATCTTTATAGTAAAGGATTAGATCCTCTGGAGAGGGTGGCATAAGTTTCCTTGCTTCTTGTTCCCTTTCCAGAACAACAGAAGGCTGTCTTTTGATGGTAGGGTCCTCACGGAATTGCCGTTTAGCTTCGTCTCTGATGTAAGATGAATTAGCTTCATTGCCAATATCCTTATGTGATTGGGACCAGCCCATATCAGGAGTCTTCGACCTGATATCACTGGAGACCTCCCTCCAATCATGGCTTGGATTAGAGCGTTCTCCGAATGAGTGTGCTCGCCACATACCTCCAGGATGAGCAGAAGTATTTCCTTGCAAGCCTGGTTCCTTATTAATCAGTGCATCACCTTTTCTAAGCGAACCACCATCTTCTTTCGAAGCTGCACAAAAAGTACTTATAAATATGATCGCCAAGAAATAAACCCACACAATAGGAAAACAGCAACCATGCAAATGTATTGAACAGGAGATACCAAATACAAGATAAATTTCAATGTAGAAGTTGCTTTATCCTTCATGGTCCATATCATTATCCAACACAAATGACCACTTTGTTCATCGAGTAACTCCCAGTCTATCTTCTCCCGTTCTGTCCAAATTTCTTTTTAACTATTGATAATATCTTCATCACTCATTTATTTATTTTGAAATAACATTTGAACCATATTATGGTGCTAATGAATCCAATAATGAGCTTTTAAGACCAACCTGCCAGCCCGCATAACGAAATATCACAAGCAAAAAAACACACCTTCAGCTCTAAATTTGTTATCTGGATGTGACATATGATCCTGCATCATTTCCATCTTCGTGCTGGACCCATGATACTGAAGTTGTTTCCCATGATAAGAGTTCTCTGAATAATTTGTGTGACCCCCTTTTGAATCATCAATGATATCATCTTTGCAATCATCACCTGCAAGCGGCAAATCTTCTCTACTGCCTGCTCAGTCAACAAGTTACATCGACAGTCAACCTCTAGAAGGAAATATACAGGATAAAATATATAGAATAGTATAAACAAATAGACTACCAATCTTGGTTCGCCTCGATTGTGTATGATCCATTGAACTCCTCATAGTAGATCCATCTTTAGAAATCTGAGGTGCACCACTACTTACTATGTCACCTTTATCAATTCCCCTCAAAACAGCCTACACGAGTAAAGAAATAAAATAAGCTAATGTAAAGAACAACACTGTTAATAAATATAATTTTCATAACATTACCTGTTCTTCATGAGTAGGAGCACATAGTGCCAAAGGCTCTAATGGTTCCTCCTGTGTAAGAGAAGGCACTTGCACAAATCCATCCACTAGCTTTCTATATGAACTCATATCAGTCACCCTGTAAACATGAAGCAATTTTGTCCTACTATATCTCAACAAGGATGGGTCACCATGGCCACTTTCACTTTTGTCTAAGGCTCCTAATGATTGAGAATGAGTAGAAACATTGCCAATACTTCCACCAGAATTCACTCTTCCACGACCAATGGAAAAGGTTGGAGGAGTATTCTCCCCACGTCCACGGCCAGAAGAAAATGTAGAGATTTGTTTGTGCGGTGTTAGAGTTGGAGGATGAGCGGGTTCTCCCCTTCCTCGGCCTTGAGAATTAGGTCTCCAAGGTCGATAATGATCTCCCTCCCTCTCATCCTTTCCATGATTTGTGTTAGTCAATCCCTTGTCATGAATAGTATCACCATCTTTCCCGGAGTCAATCCACTTCTCCCGCGAACCTTCTGCCTCTTTATCATCGGGCCCCCAGCGAGTGTTCCATTTGCTCTCACGACGCTGATCATAGTTATTATCCTTGGTAGTTGAATCAGTCCAGCGATCAGATGGAACACGACGTACTTCACCAAAATGTCTTGAAGATGAATTATCAGTCCATCGGCGGGTGTCACCAAGCTCCTTATCTCCCTCCCTCCAACGATCTTTGCGGATGGAAGAATTGGTGTCTCTTTCTTCATCGCGCCAACGATCACGCCGACCAGTTTCCATATCAAGCAAGGATGGCCTGAAAACATCTTTTTTCTTTTGAGTATCATTCATATCTTCACCATTTCTTGATACCTTCATCATGTCCATGCGAGAACCAGGAGGCGAGTACGAAGCAGAATGATTCTCCTGTACGAAAAACAAAGACTGAATTGCTATTTAGTGAAGCTTTGGATTATCCCTCTCAATTGATGTGTATAACTAAAAAGACACTTGCAAAAACACTGGTTGATTTACTGAAAAAAAAAACTTGGATAACTGTATTGAAAGTAATGATCACACACCCCTGCTCCTACTACTGGCTTATTGTCCCCTGACTTTGAATGAAGCCACTGTGGTGAAAGCGGAATCAGATTGTCAGTTCCACGTGCATCTGCATACATATATAGAAGCCTCAATATACATGTCACTGAAATATCACTAACTGGTTGCAATATCATGAACTTTAAAATGAACTTGTGACTACAAAAAGTAGCTGGATATTATGACAGAATATGAAAATGCTGAACTGTTGAAGATGTCCAACACAATAGAAAATTAAGAAGTGGTTGCATAATTAAATGACACTGAGAGTCCTTATGAATTCTAGGATTTAAACAGCACAGGAAAGATGGATGGTACATCGAGCAAGATTGGTTCAGAAGCTGAAACCAAAGGAAACTTTGGAGTGGGACGTAGGGAACTCAAGCCTACCAGGCATATTCCATGACTCATAAACTAAGAATCCTTTTTCACTCTCTTATGATACAAGTTCAACCTTTTTTTTCTTTTGCACTTTTTTCCTTGAAGCTTATTTACTGAACACGCACACATTACATGTTCTTCCCCAATTGTCATTACCTTTACATTTTCCATTTCATTCACACTCAAAACATATCAAAAATACTACAGCCTCATAAGAAAACAATGATTTTGATGCATGCATACCAAATCCAATTACACACAGGGCCCATGTCAGCTACATGTTCAATTATAAACTTTCCATTTAAATTATAAGCACATTGTCAACTCCAACCATGGTATTGCAAAATAGACTATATGAAACAAACAAATGAAAAGTATTGTGATAGGTTGAAAGCCAACGTATGACTTCATTAAATCCCATCTTGTTGTACCAGCATAAAAATGTTTCAGAGTAAATAACTAGCAATAATGAACAAGGTCATACTTTCACACCAATAAACACAGCAAGTATGAACAAGAAAAATCAATTTTGATGAAAACAACAAATAAAAAGACTCATTGAACTCCTTGCCTCAACGATTTTTCAACCATGACCACCAAACTCTAAAACATTTAACCAATCAAAGATCTAATACAAGCCAACACTACATTACAGGTACCTACTAACATGGAACCAAGATCTAATTTTCAATTGCGATACTAATGAAGCTGAAAGGTCATGCATCTGATTCCAGTAAAACAAGGGAGGGTCATGTCCAACAATCTTGAACAGGGTTGTTAGCTAACAGCTATAACTCCCCTTGTTCCTTTATTTGGGAGTTAAGGAGGTACATAAATAAGATAATGATTAGATGATACTGACAATGCTAAATGCTGTTCAAGGGTTTGATGGTTTCTTGGAAGCAAACCCAGATATAAAGTTAAAAAAACACAAATACAAGAACGTGTTATAAAGTACAAGAACTCATTTACATTTAAGTTTACATCTTTCCAATATTCAAACATGTGAATGCATGCAAATAACAAAACTCATGTCTGTTCACATAAATAACAAAGTCAATATTAAGTGACAGCTGGCCTATGGTATACAAGCCTTTAATTTGGGGAAAATATATTGATCCATGAATTTTCTGAGAAAATTGTAAAGGAACTCATATGATGGTATACCTTTCTCCTTCCTTGGGTCTCATAGAAAGTGATTCGTGGCATCGCAACAAAATATAATAAATTGCAGAAAGGGGACAAATTTCAGGAGCGTACTAAACTAATTCACATCAGAGTTTAATTCATCGGACAATTTTTAAGATCACCCCAAGGATGAATGAACCCCAATTAAAATTCATACAGCTTTGAGTGCGGATCTTACAAAAAGAATCCCTTTTTTTTCTAACCATAATGGAATCGCATAGAAAGAAAATTCACTACACAGCTTGATCAGTGCAGTGACGAGTGATGAGCGCAGCCGCCAAAAATTAATGTTGAAAACAAAAACAAAAAACGTGAAGTAAGAACCAGAAATCAATGTCACATTCCACGGATATCATGAACAAAATCCCAAATATAATAACTAGTTCACGCATGATCAGCCAGCTAGAAAAAAAGCATCCACGCTTCACACCAAAAATCTGAACGGAACTCGTCAGAATTGATTTTGAGAACAATCGATTAAAAATTATCTGCATTTGCGCGAATAAACCAAAACCCTAGAAGATAACACAGCAGCACGAACGGTATGGAAAAAATCAACAGAGAAACCCAACTTTAATCAGGCTAAACACAGAGCTTTTCTGAGTGCGCGCCCATTGCAACGAAGACGACGGAGTTGCAGAAGAGGGGAGAAGGAGAAGAGAGTGGAGAGATTAGAGCACCGGAGATACCTTTGGAGATCTGGTGCGGCGGAGTGACGGAGAGGTGGTTACGAGAATCGGAGTCGGAGCGATGAGCCATGGCGGTGATCGGCGAGAGCTGCGGAGATAGAGCCCTGAGGTGTTCTGATTGAGCTTTCTTCGAGAGGGGAGCGAATGTGAGAGACGAGGGGTTTTTAGGTTAAAGGGGAGGAGATAGATAAAGGTGGTTAGGATAAGGGCTTACAACACCACGGCGCATATTAGACATGAGCAGAGACAAGTTCCAATCCAACTGCGAAAGTCATTCGCACGCGCCAACAACCTGAGCGTGGAAAACACTGCCTGCATAGAAAAAGAATACCTAGCCGTTTCTTATTTTATTTTAGGGTAACTATAATTATGTACTTTCTTTTTCACGGAAATGATTTTTTGTTACATAGACATCCTTTTATCTTTTCATAAAATCTATAAAATAAAATAAAAACTCGTTTTCTATCCAATTTGAATGGAAAAATTAAGAAATTTTTTTAACAATACCCAAACTACCCATCTAAACCTCAACCTCAAAACCCTAAAACTAACCCCTAAAGCTAAACCCTAAACCTAACCCCTGGCGACGGGATAGTGGTGGCCGACGAAGGCTTAGGTGGCCGGGCCGGGGAAATATGATGGATTGTGATGGGCATTTGAGACATTTTACATGTAGAGATTGATAAAATTAGAGTTTTTGTACAGAAGTCATGATTTTTTGTAGGTTTATGAAAGGTGGATGGGTGTCTTTGTCACAAAAGGTCATTTACAGTAAGTTCGTATAAATAAAAGGTAGAGGTGAGTATGTAAATGTAGTTATTCCTTTATTTTTCACCACTTTTAAAAAAATAAATGTCATATATCTTGTATATATACCATGAAGATATACATTTTAAATTATTGAGCGTACAATGCATCATAGTAACATTACAGACTTTAGATTTGGTGGGAATAACAAATTCATGTCGTCATCTTTGAATGAGCATAGCTCTCGTACCGTCTAACAACCAGTCTAGATCAGAAAGTGCATCAAGCACACTAAACGCACACATGAGATAATCTAAGACATGCAACTACAAGTAACAATTATTGTCCCCACCAGAATTTGATCATTGGTGGCCAAGAGAAATAAGTCATTTAACTACTAGGTTAGTCTTGGTAGGTTATTTTCCACGATTTTAAAATTGATTTTGTGAAAAGAATATTATTTATAGAAATAGTTAATATTTTAATGCATTTTTTATATAAAAATGTTTTAGTATTTAAAATATTATCTAAATAACGCTTAAAATGTAAATTAACGTTTATTCCATGATTACATGGAAGAATAAGTATTTGACTTTAAAACATAATATTTTAAAATTATTTCTTCTAATAACAACATTGGTAGTTTTTAACAAAACTACCAAAAACTAATGTATTACACCATGTGTTACACGGTGCTACCTACGTATTTTCTTAATTCATGTATGAAAAATTAACATGATGAAGAACGAAGATTTATGAGAATAAAAGAGTTTATAAGAAAATCGGCTGCAATAAATGAAATACACCCCAACTATGAAGTTGAAACACAAATGAAAAGAGAGATCAATATTATGTGCCTATCAATATTAAAACACATACAAGAAAATGATAAACAAATATTTAGACATAGATTCTAATAAACAAATAGAATAAGGTTTACCACGTATACTTATGGCCATATATACAAGTCCAAGTGTCATTAGCTAATAAAAAAAACTCTAAAATAAACCCAAAACATAACTAACTCGCTGAAGAACCCTTTGAGCAAGGACTATGGCCACCAATAGCTTCTATCGAATCCGACAGGGCAACCAACTTGTTAAGAATAACTGTGTAGTGCAAACTTCCTCCCTTAGAGCATTCAATTTGTCATTGATGCTAGTAGTGTCTTTTACTCCTCATTTTTGTTGTTCCCATTAGGGGTGTTCAGGGGGCGGTTACCCTCCCCCGAGCCCAAAATCTCTACCCTAACTGGATTAGGCGGATTGTGATTTTTTCCTCAT